>OZ026606.1:1821559-1831559 GCA_964020085.1 Micromussa lordhowensis | reverse complement strand
TATCAAGTGCAGCATACCAGTCTTGACTGATCTTAGCAGATTATAAACAGTTCTCTGAAAACTATTGGGGTAACCTGAGAACGTATCAAGAGGCAACCTGTTATGCACTGTAATGTACAGTTTACTTGTGCTCCAAGATGGTATGTGTGGGAATATTTATATCACAAACAAGAGAATTTCATAATTGCCAACGAGCCAGCCGAGCGAAGACGCTCGGCTGGCGAGGCGGCAGAGAATAGTGCCGCGCGAAGAATGGCGTATGCGAAAAAATTCTCAATCGAGCTCCGAAAGTGTAACTGTAAGGTATAAGATGTAACAATGGCTCAGTTTGAGCCAATTGCAAGGACGGAACTATTCGAGCTATTGTAGTTTTTAGCCAATCAGGAGACGCGTTACATCTAGACTTGTCTCGTGGAATATCATTGTTTTCTTTGCTGTTGTGTTTATCCAACTGTGAACAATTTCATAGTCTCAGAACATATCGAACCAGCGTGTTTCCTCTCTCACTTTAATCAATTGGGGAGCGTACCCTTTACAAAACTCTTCTTCTAATTCGAATATTCAGGAAAACTGTTAGACAAGAGCAAATCCAAGACACAAAATCGACATGAAAACGAACCAGCGTGTTCCACGGAATTGAACGAGCGTGTTCATGAATCGAAACAGTGTATTCCTTCTCTGTTTACCTATATCGAACTGAAAGTTCCATTGGGCAGCTTTTTTGGAAAGATTGTGTTCACCAGTCGAACCACTAGAGCAAATCCAGTGTTGAAATCTAGCATATCGAACTGAAGGTTGAGTCGGCGGTGTTTCCGAACAGAACTGAACGAGCGTGTTTATCATACAGTCGAATCCAGTGTTCAAAACACAAATCGGATCTGTTTTGCGACAAAATTAAACGAGTCGTGTTCATCAATCAAACTAGCGTGCTCACTTTCAGTTTGACTTTGCCCATCATATTGAACTGAGAGTTCGACCGAGCAGCAATACATTTTGCGTGACGAACGTTACCTGCCGGTATTAAAACGCGTTATAATTTTCTCTCGGTAAGGTTTGCAACAGAAGAGAACCAAAAATCCGTTATGCTGTATTAATAAACCCCTTATTATAGCACAAACTATTCGCTCGTTGGCACTCTATCGATAGGTATACCTAGTATTCTAAGACTTATTGGTTCAAACAACCATTTGAAACAGGTTAATGTCAATTTTGCTTGATTATGTTTAGCTACTGTTCTAATTTTTATGTGGTTTACTTTCCTCAAAGGCCGCTGAGACTGGAAGTGGAAAGACGGGGGTATGGAGTTTGATTGTTGTTACCATAAATCTGGTATTACCTGTAATGAGTTTTTTACCAATAAACTCAGAAATTTAAAGGACTCGGACAGTTTCTAACTGGGAATAATACTCAGAATTCTCAGATATTTTAAAGGCTGCTTACCATTACCAGTGGCATCCCATCCGATATAAGTATCACTAAAAAACAACTGATGTAAATGTTGTTGGTAAATAATAAAGATTAGTATAAAATTATTGAAGTTTTGAAACAGTGATCTCATGTTTGTGATTCTGTTTCAGGCATTTTCTTTGCCGGTGATTCAGATTGTACATGAGACAGTAAGGGATGCTTTAAGTGGCCGTAAGAGTTTTCGTCCCACAGTTGCTGCGTCAGTTGGTAATTAATAATAACAATAACAACAACAATAATAAATGCAATTAAATGCAATTTAACTGAGTTAACAACAAGGAGTACAAGTCTTACCTATGCGGTCAGCACCATTTAGATCTGCAATAAGTCATCATTTTGGTCTGCCATTTTGGATGATGTGGCATCTCCATGAATGGAATCATTGCAGGCCCAGTTTTCATTTTGTCGACCACTGATGCTCTGTACTGCATCTGCATCCGCGACAACACATGGTGGGATAATGGCGTGATTGCATCAGCTGTTTTGAACAGGATAAGATATGACGTTTAGTAATGTTAACACTTTGGAAAAACAAGCCAAACATGAGCAGGAAGAGCGTGAGCATTCCTTTGAGTATTCATGACAGTCAAAGAGGCCTTGGTTTTCATTTGTACCCGGATTTTCTGTGTGCATTGACAGCCACAACTAGGGACATGATGTACTGGGAGACTGGTCATGTGAAAATAATAAAAAAGAAACTTTCCATTTACATGCTGTTCTGTTGCCATTCTTCCCTATAGAATGGGCAAGGAAAATTTTGCCAGGGCAAGTATGTCATCTGGCATACTTGCCTGGCTGACGACGGAGAAAAAAACAAATATGGATTCCTGCAATTCACTACTCAATTAGTGCTTAACAGTGAACAATCTTCTCAACTAGTTACCTGAATCATTTTCTATTTTAAAAAATATTACAATCAGATTATAGGAAAACTTAGAATTCCATTATTTTCATGAAGGCAGTCGTGGCCATCTCAGCGAGGAGAGCTCATAAACATCTTGATGACAACAAATTGCTTATTGCTCCTGTTTGAATTTATTTAGGCTAGGTTACAAAGTCAATTTGTCTGTTTTTATAATTTTAGTGATAAATTATTTTCAATAGGCGATATTCGTATTCTCAGTATTGGACTGGAACTAGTTTGGAACTGAGGCTAATGTGGGGAGTCTTTTCAAATGCAAATGGAATTTCTCTCTTTTTAAGGATATTCCTCACAAGAGCCTCCATTGCAAGCTAGTTCCAGTCCAACAACGAGAATACAAATATTGTCTATTCTCATGAGCATTTTTCTGTCAGTTATTTCAAGTTGAATGACTAAGGTACCATGTAATAAAAATGTGTAAATCAGTTGCTCAATTAATACTAGTTTTTCAACTATGAAAAGTAATTATATCAAAATAAGTGAATGATGTTTTTCTTTTTTCATTCCTTTAATAGCACCAAAGACTTTCAAAATGAACATGTTTGATAGAGATCAGGATTTTGGTGAGTACCACACAAAACTTGTGAATTTCTCCCAGGCTTGAACTGAACTTGTCATCTTAGTCATTGCACTCATTGTAAAAATAGTCCAGGTGTCCCATCAGGCCGGTGCTGATCTCCGGTTTCCGTAGTATGAAGTAACTAGAAAATTTCTACTCTCCCCTGGATAGGATGCTAGTACATCGCATGGCTACCCCCAGCATTAAATTTGCTGGCCAGTATCCATTTACACCTGGGTGGAGAGGGGCACTGTGAGAGTAAAGTGTTTTGCCCAAGAACACAACATACATGTAATATCCCTGACCAGGGCTCGAACCTAGACTGTTCACAGCTCTCTATTTTCTAGTATTTTTATTTAGCCGTTGAACGTGTGGACAGAATTGAGAGAAGTGAACGCCAGACCAAAATGAAAGATTTGACTGGGTAGTGGGTGAGGACAGAGATAAATAGAGAGGCTGTAGACAACTTTGGAATAAAAGTGAATTTCCTGTTTCTCCAGAAATGGAAAATTCCCATTGGTTGAAAGGTGACAAAAGTGTCATAACCTTGACAACGGCCGATCATGACTGCGTCCAGGCATGTTTTTCCTAATGGAGTGGTTGTTTTTAAAATAGAATCCTGTTAAATAAAGAGAAATGTCAGTGTTTCTTCACTCAAAGATGATCAGAAAGAGGTTGTTGCTGTTCATCTTCTTCGGTCGAAAGACGTTACAATTTTGCCAACCGTCTGATGTATCATCTCTATGCGTTGGCAAAAGAAATGCAAATGATGCAAATGTTGTTGTTCAGATTGTTTTGCCACTCGAAAGCATCATGAAAGAACAAATAGACAAGATGGAAGAACTTAGGATTCCTTCCATGTCAGCAAATGACGATGTGCTTCTGCTGATTGGAGAAGCGAAAATACAAGCTTGTTTTCAGAAGACACTGAAAGACTTTTTGCATGCAAAATTCCAAAACATGTTACGACATTCTCAACACCCAAATGCACATACATGTTGTTGTTTGCAAACTGATACCTGTAATCAATTAAACAAGCGATTTACCGTTCAAATTTTATTAGTCCGATCTCATTAGGTAATTGATTAATTGGTCAAAGGGTGGAGCTGTTAGTAACAAGGCGATAACAGGAGGAGGTGCCTAATTAGTCCACTTGCTTCATTTGCAAACCCCACCCCCCACTCCTGCGTGCTTTGCACTCACTTCGCTCACAAGCACAAGCCCCATCCCCCAATCCTGTGTGTTTTGCACTCACTTTGCTCGCCTTTTCTTAACCATGAGACTGCCACACCTCAATGCACATTGTAAAGACACTGTTAAAATACAACGGATGGTCATAGCTTACAAAATTCTTATACTGTCAAAATACTTGGTTTATATTTTGTATTCTGTTTGTGGCAAAAATAGTTTTCCTTGACTTGCAGTAGTAGGAAATAGATTTTCATTCCACTTCATTTTTGATGATTTGTAGCCATTGACGAAAAAGGTTATCTGTGCCAGAGTCGCAATCATCACAAGTGGCAAGGATGCCGCTCGACTCTAGGTGTAAAACAAGGTATGTAAACATTGCTCATAAATTCTGGTTATAAAAGAAAACAGGACCCTGTAAATAAACTCAGGGGTTTCATTAATGTTTTCAGCAGGAAGGTAACTGGTTTTCACAGGTGAGCAAAACTATTAGAACTGGACTTCTTTGAAAGAAAATCTTCCCGCTAGATGGTCAAACCAGCTCAAGAAAAAATTTGTCCTTACAGTTGGTCAATTTGCCCTTGATGAAACCCCTGTAAACTTCTAATTTGTTAAGAAGTTTCAGTTTTCAAAAGAAACAGAGATTGAATATGATTTTATTAGTACTTGTTACAGTAAACAAGCTTTCTGTACCTCTGGTTCAAATTACAGTGTATTAGTAAAGCAAATAATAGGTCTGGAATTAATTTATTTTGTGTAGTTGGAGCATTGTTAATAATAAAAGTCTGCTAGAAAATTAATGTTGTGTCATCTTTGTTAGGAAAATACTATTATGAAGCTACTGTAACGGATGAAGGTCTTTGTCGTATTGGATGGTCCACAGACCTGGCAGCACTAGATCTTGGTCAGTCGGTGATAAATTATTTATAGCAATGTTTAGTTCCGGAAAACATCCAATCCCACAGAGGGTTGGGGAAGGGGTCTCAAGCACCGTGAATGTTTTAAGGAAAGTAAGACGCTAAACTTGAATTTCCAGCAGGGACTGGGAAGGGCTGAAAGTAAAAAAAATATATTAGCATTTTTTAGTTTTCAACTTGAAAAAAAGGTCAGTTGAATCTCCTAGGCTAGATGCTATTTGTTATGAATTTGAATATTCGGGTATTACTTTTCCATACACACAATGGTCTGTTTGAATTGCTCAATCTGAGAATGCATTATGACATCCTAAAAACTAATTGAAGGCTTTTCATGTTCAGCTAAAGATGTAAGTAGGCTTTGTATCTTTCTTTTCAATGGTGGGTAGGTGGTTTGAAAGGTTCAAAGTCATCATCATCATCATCATCAATGCCACTGTCATTGTCATTATCAGCAGCAGCATCATCATTGTCATCTTCATCTTCTTCATCGTCATCGCCATCATCGTCATCATCACCATCATTATCTCCATCATCAGTCACAGTTGTGTCATTACATGACATTTTCAGTACTGAAAAGATCCAGGTTCCAGGAAATTTACACCCTTAGTTTTGGTGTTTCTGAGTGTTTCTTGAAAGCTGATTCTCAGTGCCTTAGTCCCCTCAGAAGTGATGAATGCAAAATTGTACACTTGGTTTCTTTTACTTCCAGGAACTGATAAACAAGGTTATGGATTTGGTGGAACTGGGAAAAAGTCATTTGGAAGACAGTTTGACTCCTATGGAGAGGTACTAATCTGATTGACTGATCGACTCAGACTGACTGACTGACTGGCTAGCTGACTGATAGACAGACTGACTGAATGAGAGACTGACTGACTGAATGAGAGACTGACTGACTAACAGACAGACTGACTGACTGACTGACTGCCTGCCTGATTGACTGACTGACTGACTGACAGACTGACTGACTGGCTGCCTGCCTGCCTGCCTGCCTGCCTGCCTGCCTGCCTGCCTGACTGACTGACTGACTGATTGTCTGACTGACTGACTGACTGACTGACTGACTGACTGACTGACTGACTGACTGACAGACTGACTGACTGACTGACTGACTGACCGATCGACTGACTGACTGACTGACTGACTGACCGATCGACTGACTGACTGACAGACTGACTGACTGACTGACTGACAGACTGACTGACTGACTGACTGACTGACTGACTGACTGACAGACTGACTGACCGATCGACTGACTGACTGACTGACTGACTGACTGACTGACTGACAGACTGACTGATGGACAGATGGACAGATGGACAAACAGATTGATAGATTGATTGATCAGTTCATGATTCAAGGATTCCTTGATTGAAGAATGAAGAATGCTAGCATGCAGTGCTAGGTGATTTTATTTTGGTATAGCCATTGACTATGCATAAGACTGGTCTAAGATAACCATGTAATTTTTCTTTAAACAGTGTTCAAATCGTTGTTATAATTTAAATAGTTACCAGCAAGTTATTATCATGATATGGCTACCTTTGACATTTAATTATTTTGCTTTTGCAGCCATTTGGAATCAATGACGTTATTGGATGCTACATTGATTTGGATAATGGATCAGTCAAATTTAACAAAAATGGTTAGGATCATAATGAACCTCTTTTTTGGTCAAAATCTCTATTTTGTCTCCACTTCACAACAAATAACACAGTAGTGTAAACCAAATAACTTTATTTTGGGATGCCTGTTGGGAACCAACCCGAGGCGTACATATATACATGTACAATCCATTATACCATATACAATCCATACACAATCCTCGTATAAAACAAAACCTTACACACTCAATATAGGGTATAGGGCACTGACATCTCAACTCCAACAAGACGAGATTAAAAGAGCAGGGCAACCGCTTACAAAGATACTACTACGGTTAGATGGAGGCCAGAAAAAAACCTGCCCAAAAAAACCCTTTTGGGGAAAAATACGACAGGAAATCTGGGTAGGAACCATGACCCAAACTCTATGCAGTTAGCAACCCATTCTACGAAGCTTTACAATTCACACAAAATAAAACTATAAAGAAACTTGGCATCAGCCAAAGGTCAACGGCTAGATCCGAAGGCCTAGATGGATACCATGTGTTATACTCCCTCTTATATACCACTGCATCATTACCCATGATGCTCGGGCCTAATGCCCAGGCCTTGTCGTATCACGTGCCGACAAAATATTTATTTCTACCTAATTCGCAGGCTCAATCATTAGAAATACCATTTTTATGATAACTGCAGAAATTCTCACACACTCATTGGCTAATTTTCATTGTCAGTAAGTGAACAGAGATGTAAATGTATAATTTATGCAATGTGTCAGCTAGCAAGAGCGGACAATTTGACAATTTGTTATCGTAAAAAACAAATTGACATCAGTTTTTCATGCGTCTGTCCTGTTATTGACAATTAATTTTGTTAACATTGTCAAAGTAGTCTGCAGATCCACAGCTACTTTGACAATGTTATGATGAAATTCATGATCAATAACAGGACAGACCATGAAAAACGGATTTTAATTTGTTAAATTTTAGTTATACAATTATGTAGTATGTCTTATGGAGACTGAGGGTGGCTATGGAACAGTCTGTGTGTGTCTATTACCCATCTCATTACAAACCCCTATTACAGTAGCTATTGTTCCTATAGTGTATGTTTGGTGAGATCAATTCCTAGTTTTGCAACACACCATCAGGTTTTCAGTCAGACACCACATGCATGCACATGTACCTGAGTTTTACACAGCAACGAGACTGTGACTACTGAGTGATATCTGAAGTAATAATTGAAGGGCTTCCTGCAAAAAGGGCGTATATTGCTTTTTAGTGGAGTTTCATTTTTTTCTGCAGGATCAAGCTAATTTTTGGCAGACTGACTTGTGTTGACATGAAAAACATTGTTCCGAAATTGATTTTGTTGGTTTGCGCTTCGTTTTCGAGAAATAACGTATGCAAAAAACTCAGTCTTCTAAGCACCATCTTTTGGAGATCTTTTAGCACCTATCTAGCAGACAGACTGTTGAGAGTGTGCGAAGTCAAAATCAAATCCCACAGAATCTTAGCTGCACTTTCTTTTGAGTCAAGGGAAAATAGCACATGAGCGGAAATCTGGGAACGGATTGTTTACATCGGTTATTGTGACGTGAAACACAACACGTGAATTGATCGAGCGTCAAAAGGAAATAGTGCATGCTGCCTTAGAGCTCTGTCAACTAATATTTTAAGCCTTCTTTTAAAGTACCTTGCATGCCTGCCTGGTGGTTGAGAGGCATCATAAAGCCTTGATAAACCCGTAAGTCACCAGCACGTTTTAAAGAACCAAAATGTGCTCTGATGTTCGAGCGAGGATATACTCATGTTATCGTTGCTTGAAGTCAGGTCGATCCAGGCAGCAAAGTCCAAGAGCAGTTCTTGCCCAAGAAAAAATGCTTCTCGTGAGTTGTGGCTCATTTGCCAAGCGTTGCTGGTGTCAAAGTTTGGAAAGCGAGAACTTTTTTTTTTTTCGTCATAAAGAATACTCACACTACTTACAATACTGCGACAACTACAAATACTAACACATTACTAACAACCACAACGTGCTAATTAAGCCGTATACCTCATTACTTATAACTATATTACATAACTAACAATACTAGCTTAAACATACTGTACATTACATTTATGTTAAAATACAATTACAAGGGCAATAGAAGGTTACAAAGAGAGTGATACAATAAAAGGAAAAGTTATTGTTTACACAGGACAAATTGTCCCCCATTTTTTACGGAATTGATCTAAAGTTTTGTTCTTAGTACAGATATATTTTTCTGTTTCAAATTTAGTTTTGATCTTTATCTTAAACCCAGCTAAGCTTGGAAGTATTTGAGATCTTCTGCAATCCCATATATATAGTTTGGCTATCAACAAGAAATAATTTAGTAAGGGACATTCTGTAGTTATAATACCTATTAATACATCCTGCAAGCTAAGATGAACAAATTCTTGTGACAAAGAGTAAAAGTAAAATTCAAAATCTTTCCAGAAAAGCTTTGAGTATACGCAGTTAAAAAAAAGGTGCAATAGGGTTTCTGGTTCAGACTCACAAAAGGAGCATTTATCGTCTGAAATGTATCCTATCTTATATAACTTGGTATTGGTGTATAGAATAAGGTTAAGGACCTTATATTGAAAGGCCTTAACATAAGCCTCAGAACACACAGTATGCGGCAGAAGAAACACTTTTCTTAATTGATCTTCATTTAGGTTATAATCACGTTTCAGAACGAAAGAATTACTGGAAAATTCTGCTTTTTTACTTATTAACTTTGTGTAGTAGTCTTTTGATTTTTTCATAAGGATATCAAAAACATTGTTTTCAATAATCAAAGAGGGTGGCATTCTTAAAAAGGTGCGATTATTTGTTTTGGATTTTGAAATTAAGTGGGACAGTACAGCAAGTCTTGAGACCTGCCCAGACCAAAATATTTACTTTTTTCATCTTTTTTGTAGCAATATTATAGGACTCCGTAATATTTAAATCAAATCGAAGGTCAGATACATGCGTAATACCAGACTCCAAAAAAGTCTTATAGAATATTGGTTTATTATCTATACGAATGTCCTTGTTATTCCATATTATATTTTGCCATGGTTTATCGGCAGAAAAATCATCTTTAAAATCTGCCCACCACTGAAGCAACTCGTATAAAATTGAGAAGAGATTGTGAGATCCTTTATATTATAATTGCAATGAAATACAAAAGAGCCTCCAAAACATTTTAGTACGTGATGTAAGTAATTTTTCCATGTGCCATCATTTTCACTGAAAATTCTCTTTAGCCAGGCTAGTCGTAAGGAGTTAACCATTGTTTCTAAATCAATCATTTTCAATCCAATGTTTTCATAAT
>OZ026606.1:1806559-1819059 GCA_964020085.1 Micromussa lordhowensis | reverse complement strand
TAAATATCATTTTCCTTTTCTTAAAGTTGCCTATGCCCCTCACATTTAACGAAATCAATTTACACATACTAGCGCTCATTCCGGAGAAAATAAGATAATTGTAGGATTGCAGAAGAAAACTTGTGTATGTTAATTTGAAAACGCCTCACTGGGTTTCCGCGGTGTTCAACTACTAAAGAGTTAAATATTCTATTCAGATTATTGGGAAGAAACACGACATACTTCATCACTATATAAAAGGAATAAAGAAACCTTCTATTACCCGACACATACATGTACACATTACAAAGTTGGAACAGGAGGAAAAACAATTGCCTCATGTTCCAGATTGATAACCGTCTTCTAAATAACCGTTCCTTCAGAAAAAAAAAAACTCCTCCACTGCAATTCAAATATAATAAGAATAAGGTGACTATGGAGCGAACTTTGATTTCAAAATTCAATCTGCAAAGCGGGGGTGACTTGATCTATTGTCATGGCAGAGACTAACCAACACAAGAATAAGCAGAAATTATAATTTAACATATTGTCCGTCAATATATAATTTATCTGGTTCAGATTTGCTAAAGTTAGCGCGTCTACCTTCTCTCCTTGCCTCCTTCAGTCTTCCCATCTGTAATTTTCTCTTTTGATGTAATTCGTTTGGAATGTCTTCGAACATCCTGTAATTAGTACCTTTAAGTTTGCGCCCTTGCTTGAATACTCGCTCTCTGTCCGAGAATCTCAGGAACCGTGCAATAATCGTTCGGCCGCCATCTCCGTTGTCATTCTTTGGCTTGCCTAGCCTGTGTATCTGCTGGAATTCGATGTTCTTGGCATCCTCAATTCCGAGTACGTTTTCAAGGAAGCCCTCGAGGACGTCTTCAGTGTTCTCACTTCGAGTTGAAGTTGCATTGTTCTGGGAAGCTTCTGCAATTCCTTCGAATTTAAGATTCTCCCTTCTGCTATAAGCCTCTAAATAAAGAATTTTCTGGTGACATTCATCAACTTCCTTCTTACTTTTTTCCAGACTGCTTTGAAGTTGGTTAATGCGTTCATCAACAAATTTGGAATTAGTTTCCATGTGAGTGAACTTGTCATCCAGATTCTTCTGCTTGTCCTTAACGGAGTCAATATCAATTTCCACGGAAGATAACTTAATTACTTTGTAAACTTTTTACTGTGGTGTTTAAATCCTCCATTTTCGAGTCCAAACTGCACAGTTTTGCTAGGATTAGGTCGAATTTCTCTGTGACGCCTTCAGATAGGTTCAAAGCGGCCATTACTTGGTCTTCGTCTCCTGGACTTGTCGCGTTGGGGGAGTTGGATTCTTTGGCTCGTTTTTCTACAGGTGACGCATCCGAGGGACTGCAGGTTGTGTTGCGATTGAATTTTCTTTTTGGTGTTACATAAACTTCTGGAGTCTCCATAGATGACCAAAAAGAATGAAAAAAAAGATAGCGCACGTCGGAGCTTCCAAAAATCAAATCTTCATCCGAGCAAGCTCTCCCCAGTCCGGAAAGCGAGAACTGGTTTTAGACTTCTAAAATGTCTTGCATCAATGGGAATGTGGTTGTGTACGCACAAGGTGAAAGGAGCCTTCCCAAGCATGCATAGCGATCGCGCTCAGTGGACGTTTCATTGGTTTGGTGGCCTGGTAAACAGCAACATACCGTAAGAGGAAGTGGATTTTTGGAAGTTATTGACACAGGGATTCACACATAATGGACAACAAGTAGCAATCGATTATAACATAAATTTCATTTCAAATCGGCATGATTTGCAGTGTTTCGAACTTCTGGGATCAGGGGACAGAACCCTAACCTTGAAGGCTTCACGAGCAACATTTTGCTCTGCCGTAAGTCAAAAGAGCATCTCTGCGATCGCTTATTGTCGTAGACTGCGAGCGGTCCCTCTTTTGCCCGAAAATTCGTAAAGAAAAATGGAAGGAAGAATGGAAATCAACATGAGCGTGCGAGCGTGATGTGCGAAGCTGCGAGCCGTAAGTAGTGCAGGCGTCGGACACGGCTCGCGGCTTTTATGAAACAAAAGGTTTCTTTTGTTCTTTTGTTTTTCAAAGACTGAGTTTTTTGGATACGTTATTTCTCGAAAACGAAGCGCAAACCAATAAAATCAATTACGGAACAATGTTTTTCATGTCAACACAAGTCAGTCTGCCAAATATTAGCTTGATCCTGCAGAAAAAAATGAAAATCCGCTAAAAAAGCGATATACGCCCTTTTTTTGTTAACTTGTGAATTATACAATAATTATACCAATTCCAGATTTTATTCGTCTCGCTGCTTTTTTTCAATTAATGACTATTGCAGGAGTAGATTTTGGCAAGGCATTTGACATTCATGGAAATCTTCAGGGAAGCACATTTTTTGCTGCAGTTGTGTTAAAGGTAAAAACATTGACCATAATTTTTTGCATACTGTAGACTTACTTTGATTTCATCTTGCCATGTTGTTTATCAGCTGCAGTCATTGATCCTTCCAAAAATAAAACAAAGTCAGTACATATTATTAAGTAAACCTTCTCTTTGTGTAGAATGCTGAGCTGTTGTTTAATTTTGGTGATTCTCCATTTGCATTCCCACCTAAGGTAAGTGCATAACTGAGATTTTATAGTGTTCAAGAAGCTTAATGAAACCAGGTCTTATCGGTTGTCTTGTTGTTTGACTCAGGCCTCAGGTGGCCTGTTTGTATAGGTAATCATACGGTTTCAAGTTCAATTTGGAATTAATTTGCTACGGCCTACTATTTCCCCCATCCCATGGCACTTGTGAAAATACCATTTTTGTTGATAACTGACAGATCATAAACATGTAATAAATAAATAAAATGTCTCCTTGCAAGTGCAAGAATTTAAATTGCAATATATCAAAGAAAAATTGTGTATTCTCACCAGCAAATATGAAGTTTTCCATCTCTTTCATGTGTGCCTTATTCATCTCAGGGGGGATATGTAGGACTGTCCAAAGCCCCACCTGATGTAGTGGCTGCCTCAAATATCAAAGAAGGTTAGTCTCTGTAGCTCAGTATTGAAACAATTCTTGATTGAATCGGTTCCTTTTTTGCTCTTGAAACTGACACAAGACTGTGTTTTGACATGGATTTGCATTACCATGATGTTCCCTTACTGTAAAATTCATTCTAGAAGAATCACATTTGTCAGTCATTGAAAGGGAAGGAGAATGTGCTTGTTCTGGCGCCCAAACTGTGGTGTACAATGTAGCTCCTTTAAAATCTCTTCTTATTGCCGTCAAGCTGGCCCTATCCCCCACCTGGGAGAGAGGAACTAAATGGAACTGCCTTCAATATTAAGTATCTTGACAAAGTCAAGAAGCTTTCAAACTTCATAGAAAAAAATTAAGTTTTCCCAACCACAGGCAAAACCTATGACCTTCCACACACAGGCCAGACACCATTCCACTGATGAAAAGGAGATCACTCACACTTTGCATCAGGGTCCGACATTGCGACTGACTGGTGGCCAATGCGACCAAAAATTGAGCGTTGGCGACCAGAAATTTAGAACTGGTCGCCAGCAGGCGACTAACCTTTTGTCCCCTCGGCATTTGAAATTCCAAGGTAAATGGGCTTTTTTTAAAAGAAAGCATAAAGCTGCCGTGGAGAATTGTAGTAAAACAAAGCGACGATTTTACGATCGCCATAATTACCCGGCGCCATATTGTTTCATCGGCTTCTCACAATTCTGATATCGCGGGCGAAAACGTGACATGACGAAAATCGTGACGAGTTGTCAGCCGAAACACGCGCGCTTAATTAATCTTTTAATACTTTACCTAAATACCAGTAAACAGAGTAAATGCCAGTAACAAAACAAGAGGCCCAAAAGTATGGCCACTTCTAACTAATGAACAGTCTATCGTGCAGTCAGCGAAGAACAGATACTTGAGTTCCACACTTGATTAAATCTAAGTATTGAAAGAGGGCCCCCATATGTCTAGTACACAGAACTTTACAGGAGACCAGTATAGTTCCTGCTAAATGGAAATAATAAGAAAAAGAAATCCGAAGCCTTCGCTTGAACGTTGACAAACACGCTCATTGAGATGTAGGACTTAATGTTATCGTTATACGGCTGTTGTGAGTCTCTCCTTTAATAGCTGTATGTAATAATATTGTGTTAAATGGAAACATTTTGTTTAATTGTAGTGAAAGAAAGTTTAAATTTTGTGCTTTTACTATAAATTAACGTAAATTAAAACTATTGGAGTAAAACAAAAAATTGATACAACCAAACCAAAAAACTAACACTTGTCATTGACGACCAAACCCTTCCATTTGGCGACCAAAATTTTTAGGTTAGTCGCCAATTGGCTCCCTTAGAAAAAAAGTTAATTTCGGACCCTGTGCATATAGATTAGTTTTC
Organism: Micromussa lordhowensis; assembly: GCA_964020085.1. Taxonomy (NCBI): domain Eukaryota; kingdom Metazoa; phylum Cnidaria; class Anthozoa; order Scleractinia; family Lobophylliidae; genus Micromussa; species Micromussa lordhowensis. Next base: position 1,814,679 of record OZ026606.1, on the reverse strand, counting down.
GCGATGAGTGAGGATGTGTCAACAAAAGGAAATGATCAGATCTATTATTACTTTCCTTGGAACTTGACTCTGATATGCTCTAATTTTTTTGCCTGTCTTTCTGTTTTAAATTGCTTAGGGGCATCAGCTGTGGTCCAGCCCAAATCTGGCAAGTTTAATAACAAATGTAGTCCATCAGCAATCATTATGGAGGTATGTGTGACCATTGAAATACCTGAAATTACAAAGATATTAATGTTGCAGTTCCTAAAGAGTTATGCTTGACACACTTTTATTACAAAAGTGCAATAACCACACAATAATGTAATAATCACTATGGCGTAAAAGGGGGATCATCACTCTACGATCGGCACATTAGCCGACCTCCATTGCATGACCAAAACCCTAACTTATCTCCCCAGGGGTAAAACCTGCCCTGGACTGGACAAATTAGCAACTGAAGGCAAAGGCTTACGTGTACTAGAAGCCCAATTCTAAACGGCGCAATGAGCTTAAACCTCTGCTACGGCCTACTATTTCCCCAACATTGCAAACTGACTGCTGGCACATGCTGGATTGGACAAAATAGGCAAAAACGAGCACAAAATAGTGCCAATAATTTTGCAAAAAAAAAAAGCTTGGGGAAGTCACTGCAAGACTTAACCAATAGTGCAATAGTACTAGTGAGGGGTGAACTCCAGTTTATTCAAATAATAACAACAATCAAACCTCCGAAGGGAGGGTTGGTGAGAGTTACAATTATTTAGAAGACTGAATAACACTTAGAATAGCAGTAAAGTTCAAGCTAGGACTCTCTATAACGGTATAGTTTAGGCCAATGGTGAATTATGTACCAGGTACCATAAAAGAGATATTTAAAAAGACTAACCATACAAAATGCATGATATTTAATAAGTGTACTAGACAGTGTTGCAACATGCACTCATGAAAGGCTAAGTTTACATTGGTCTTTTGAGACAAGAAAGAAATAAGTATCTGTTGTGTTACATTTAACTATTGCACATAGAATATAAACAGTAATGACCCTGTGGTAGCCATGCAAGAGCATCATGCTCCATTAACTGTGCTTTAAAGATTTGCTTTAATAGCTTCATTAAATCACTATCATGCATATTTAAACAGTGCACATAGATTTTGATGCATCCTTATTCACCCCTCAGTACAAACATTGACAGTTCAGTTTGCCATCGATTAAATCTAGTATTTGTACCAGTATGCTTGCTATGTTTCCTTTCTTTTTATTTCGTGCCACCATTTAGTGACATAAACAGTACAATAATATTATTACTCATTAGTGCTCTAGGCATACAATGCACCCAGTGCATGCAATGTGTTTCACAGTTAATTAGCACTGTACAGATTGGACTACCACTTGCAAAAATTCCAGGCCTTTGGTGCACATAACCTAATGCCATAATAACCACTGAACCTGAGGTTATGTAGAAAAATTAACATTGATACATGGTATTGTTGTTCTTGTGAGGAATGTCATTCATCTTCTAATTTGTTTCCCCCTTTTTTTTCTCTTCATGTTCTCAGCCTTCTAGAGAATTAGCACAACAGGTATGTAATGTTAACCCTTTAAGCCCTGATAGTGCCATATGGCACAAGATGCAATTACATGCTCAATATTCAGTCAATTTGCATGAAATTTGCACAACTAAAGGCATTATATTGAAGGCATTATATTAGGCCCCCTCCTATACAAGACTTGATTTACCACCCCTGCAACTTTTGGAACCTTTTGTCTTTGTACTTTTTAGACCAAGTTAATATCTGACAATAAACTATGCACTGAGAGCTGCAAATTAAGGTATAGTTAAAGTGGTACTATGATCAAATTTTTACCCCTTGATATTTTAGGTGTATCACATAGAATTCCATGAAAGAAGAAAACGCCGTTTATTGTTTGCAAATTCCCGGATTAGTTCCGGAGATATTTAAGTTTGAAAAATGTGTAAATTATGCAAATGAGATGACTGATGACGTCATATACTCAACCCAATATTATCTCAAGTATATAAATAGAGCTATCTTGGCCAATTTGCACTGCAGACCATTGAAACTTGGTAGGCTAATAGTTCTACAGGAAACACACCTACGGCTATATAAAGTTCTGTTCCCATGGCAACTCACTCTTTTCCAGTCCCCACTCACTTGATTTTGATATGTTAGTGATTTTCAGCTAGAAAAACACTAAACGAGGCCACAAACCTTAGATAATTTATTTATATGCCTGCTGGATCATGCATACGAGGCACCATTTGCAAATATGAAAATGGAATGCTGAGGGTGGCCAGAATTGCCTTTAATTTTGGGGAGGTCTGGAACCCAGTATGTTGCCATGGTAACAAAAATTTTAAGCTTGTATTGTGGAGTACCTTTAATAGAATCTTACTGCAAAGAATCAAACATTTCTGATACAAATTGGCTGAGATATCTTTTTTCATCATCTATGAGCAAAATTAGGTGGAGAATATGGCATCATCACTTGGCTAATTTGCATATTTTAAAAACTCTAATATCTCTGGAATGAAAAGAGATATTTGAAAAAAGTAAACAGCATTTCTCTTCTCATACAGACTTCTTGTTTATGTTATAAAATGGCTTCAATAGGAAAGGTGCGAATTTCATCATAGTACCACTTTAAGGGGGATGCCCAATGTGTACAAGGAACAGAAAAATTTTAAACGTTTTTATTTTTTCATTTTGGGCACTTGTCAATCCAATCTGTGGCCTCCTCTCTTTCTTTTGGTATGATTTATAGCATACTTCAGAAAATACCTTTCAGGTGGTATATCACATGTGGTCTGCTGATTGTCCGTGACATTATTCACACTGCCTTGATGCAAATAATTTTGTGTTGAATGTCTAGACCCACAATCAGATCTCAAAGTTCAAGAAGTATTTACCAAGCCCGCAAGTCAAGTAAGCTACTTTAGTTCAATTTCGTTTAGATGCTATGTTGTTGTATTGTTGCAAAAAACGGTCTGGCAAGAAGGGAGCTATTGAGTTTTGTCTGACCAATTTAATGAAAGGGGAAACAAAAGATAATTATTATCTTCTACCAAAACCCCATTTAAAATTGCTGTACTACATGTAGTTATAGGCGAAATGGCAGGTCACCCCGCACACACCCCCTCTTGAATTTTGTGTACAAAAGTGAGCCTAAGTTTATATTTAAACTTTATTATATGGCTTGTGTTTACAGCTGATATAATGCGCACTCTGATTGGCTAATTGTAGGGCATTATTCTCCTGTAATGCCCACAGGCCGATAGAGGGCCTGCAAAAGCCAAGCAAAAAGCCATATAATAAACAACCTTGAACATTCAGTCTTTACAATGTAAATCTCGAACCTTGGCTTGCAAATTGGCCTCGCTATCGCTCAGGCAATACAGTAAGGTCTCAGTTTGAGATTTTCCCTGTAAAGACCTCACTCTCAGTTAATAAGTTATTAGTAATGAACTTTTTTGTGGCATTTTAGGGAAGTCCTTTTGATTGGTGGAGAACATGTGAAGACCCAGATTCAGATGCTTAATGAAGGGGTGAGTATTGCATTTTAAAAACGAACAATTTCAATGTGAAACTGAATCCAGTTTCTGAAAGTTCCTTTGAACTGTTAAATGAAGCAAAGTGCTTTAGGCAATTAAAAGGAACTTTGTGGCACATGTGTTAATAATATGGCCATTGTTTTCAAGTTTATATTTCATAATCTGTCTTAATCTTCCTCAGCCATACAGTTAACTTGTCAGATTGTTAATTTTGAATTTTTCAGTTTATTATCCCATTCAGTTCTTTGGTGTCTTTGCACCTTCAGAAACTTTGATTTTGAGGTCTCATTTTGGAACATGAAATTACTTTTGTGTTTGAAGCTCCAGTTGTTAAAAGGGTACACATGTACATGTGTACTGCTAAATCACTGTCCAATGGATAGATTGCTGGCACCCAGTCTTTTCTCTATGGGGCCAGACAATATATCATTTTCTTATTCTCAGTATTGGACTAGAACTAGCTTGCAACCGAGGCTAATGCAAGGAGTCTTTTTAAGTGCAAATTACATTTTTCTCTTTTTAATGGCATTCCCCTTGCATGAACCTCCATTGCAAGCTAGTTTCATGCCGATACCGAGAACACAAAAATGGTCTATTGTTTATCCCTGAACACTAATTTTTTAGGTATGGTATGGCAAAAAAAGATTGGGGCCAGAACAGTGCCATGCTTACATGTTGTATGCCTCATTGCAATGCCCTTCTAGTTTGAAATGTCTTGTTTTGTAAACCTTGCCTGATTTCATGAGAAAAACAGACTGCCAGCAGTCTATGAGCAAGTGGACCCAGAGAGATAACTTACATCTGTAAAATATTATGTCATACCTGATTTGACTCTAAAAATACATCAGAGTTTTTTCTTTCATCTACTAGTCAACCAAGACTCATTTTACCATTGACAGATTTAGTAGCTATGGAAGTTTTGTGTATAATCATTCAAGCATCAACGCCGGTAGCAGATCATTCTTCAGTTAACATTTCCTCTCCATTTTCATACTACAGTACTGGTCAAATATAAGTTGACAGTCTCTTGAAACTTAAACGACTGGACTTGATCCTGTATTCCTCGAAACTTGAAAACTCAAAGCATTGAGATTCAAGTTGAGGTGTTTGAGTTTCGAGTCAAGAAAACAAGCAAACAAAGAACTTATCTACTCGTGTATTGTTTCTATTGTTTGTTGCTATTGTAATGCCATTCAAGAAATAAACTATTTCCTCAAAAAACTCTTTGAGTGTCTTTAAACTCAAAACCCGAAACTTGAAAATTGAGCCCCGAATCTTGATTCTCGTTTCTTGAAAGCAATGAAGATTGAGTATCAAGTTTCAGGTCAAGACCAAGTGAAGAATTACCTTTGACTAGTACTGTACCCATCAACAGTAAAAACTAATGATAACAAGTCTGCTTGTTTCCTAATCATTGTCTGTGGCTTTTCATTATTTCTGTAGGTGGACATTGTGACCGGTACACCTGGAAAACTTGATGATTTTATCTCTACTGATAAAGTCAGCCTCTCTCAAGTATGTATGACCAGCGTATTATACAAGAGCCAAATATTCTCGAAAACTGGTCATCTTGGTATCTACCTTGACTAAAGGTCAAATTTTTTTAAGTAGAGGTCACAAAGAACTGCATGCAAATTACTGACTCACTTCTCGACCGCCTGACTGACAGATGACTTGTCTAACCACACAAGCACTTGACTAGTTAAGATGTTGTCAATGCAAAATGAAATCTTTAGCCATGCCAACAGCTACAGCACCCTGTTTGTGAATTTCCTGGATCTGTCCATTCATCTGGTATACACATGATAAGTGAACAATCAATTCCTATCTGCAATTTTTTATGAAACCATTTTTGGTAATATATTTTTTTATATAAAACTTCCTTTCAGGTTCGCTTCTTTATTCTGGATGAAGCTGTAAGTTTGCACTGTTAGCACATGGCAACACCAGCTGTAGATCATGGTTTATAATTATTACAAGATCTGTTTAAAATAAAATGTACACCTAAAAGTCCCATTGCTAACCTAGTAGCAATTTAATTTCCGACATCGCACCTCACTAATCCAGATTCCTCAAGAGGAAAAGTTATAGCCTGCAAGCAGACTCGAGCTAGCTCTCTTATGAGTTGAGAAACTTCAAAATTAAGCTAGAACAGTTATGGATATGGAATCATCTAGCATTATCTTGGTTCCCTTTCTTGCTTGTTTGCTATAGAATGTTTTCACATGACATCATGGGGGGCATGTTGGTTTTCCAAAATAATGAAATTTCTCTCCTTTAGCAAGAGAGTTTTATTCTTATGCAAACAAAAATTGTTTGGAAATAGCAATTTATTGTCGCCATGAAACTGCTCTTTGTATTCCTTCACTCAGCATATTATTAGATCTCTTTTAGAATTATCTCTGCTATAAATGATGTACAACCTCGTTCCTAGCGAGGTTGTAACTGATACAGTCGCCAGCCAAACGCCAAACTGTCACTTTTGTTGTCCAAAAGATGATGGAAATATTGGATACCTGAGTACTAAATTATAAAAAGAAACTGAGAGTTGAATTAATTGCCTGTCTGCTTTGCCTTTCATCAGGATGGTTTGCTAGCTCAAGGAAACCATGATCTGATCACAAGAATCTTTAGCAAGATTCCAAAAATGAGTCCAGACGGCAAACGACTTCAGGTAAAGTGGAAACCAGTTTGTGTGAATAAACTGTTTTAAATAATCACTTTGCTGACATCTTTTGTTTTTCAAACATTCTGTCAAAAACTCCGAGGCTTGGTGATAAGTGCACTGAGCTCCGGATTGAGCGGCCTGGGTTCGAGCCCTGGCTGAGGTCATTGTGTTGTGTTCTTGGGCAAGACACTTTACTCTCACAGTGCCTCTCTCCACGAGGTTATAAATGTGTACTGTCAGCAAATTTAATGTTGGGGGTAACGCTGCGATGGACTACCACGCCATTCAGGCTTGGGAGAGTAGAAATACTCCTGGCTACTTCATCTTACGGAAACCTGAGATGAGCTCCAGCCTTAAGGGCCAATAGGCTCGAGTGCAGACTTAACCTGTTACCTTGAAATAATCCACCGGTATGAAGACCAACGCTTTTGAATTACCGAGTGCACGTGATTTCGATAACGTTGTTTTAACCTTTTCTTTTATAGATGATTGTTTGTTCAGCAACCCTTCACTCTTTTGAAGTAAAGAAGTTGGCTGTAAGTTATTTGTGTATTTACAAACGATCTTGATAGCAGAAGAAGCTAATAAATATTTTTAGACACAACACAACACTTCAGATTTTCGAGGATTAAAACATGTTTCAGTTTGACTCAAAAATGTCGTGTCTTAAAAAGATATTATGTGTGTGTAAAAACGTAATACTGAATTGTATGCGTACTGCTGTAAATCGTATCTGTAAATCTATCTTTTACATGTACCTACATTGTAAGAAGAGCAGCAGAGCCATTGCTGGTGTATCATTATAATTTTACGTAAAATTGTCAAAATAATATTCCTTGAATGATCTCGAAACACATTTCATTTTTTACTAGCCATCGGAACTCTAATTGCAGTTTCTTGGTGAATCATTTATTTCTATCAACCAATCAAGTTATACCAGCACAGGCTTTATGCCAGAATTTGAAAAGTGGACATCCAAATAGTGGGTGTCCAATTTTCTTTAAAAGTGACTGTCTACAGGAGGTCTGAACATCTGGATAAAAGCCTGTACCAGCACTTCCTGCCATACAGAAAGTTGTGATGTCAGCTTATCATGCCAAGAGCGTTATATGTTACTTAGCAACCTCTCTCGCGAAGTCTCCGTTTTATACAGCGTAGGAGATCATACACGTGGCATACACCTGGCATATCCTTCATTCTGCCTTGTGCTTATAAGAGTGATCTTTTTTTCCTAGGATAAAATTATGCACTTTCCAACCTGGGTTGATCTCAAAGGACAGGACGCTGTTCCCGAAACCGTCCACCACGTGGTAAAAGATTTATAAATTTCGCATTTAATTATTAAATGTGCTAGTTTTATTTTGAAAGCACAGTCGCCAAATAGATTAAGCCTACGAGCAGACGCGCGTTTTCGTTGTACCCAAGAGCGACTATGCCCCGAGAACGAGACCGGGGGAGTAGATGTGCAGCCAGCCCAGCAGGGAACCAAAGCGCCTAGAAATTGTGCTACTTTCTGTACTTGGGTTCAATGTTTGACATACTTTAAGCCTCGGAGAGTAGCCCCTCCGCTTGTTAATAGTGCTGTGTGGTTATTATGTCTGTGCTTTTGTGCGTAGGTTTGCCATGTGGATCCCAGAGCGGACAACTCGTGGCAGAAACTAAAGAATAAAGTTAAGGTGTGTGACTTTGCATAAATGGCGCCTTATTTTGAATAACAATACTTTATACATCCTTAGCCTCGTACTGATGTTTCCAGACAAAGGATTTTTCGCACGAGTGTGAGGCTTAGGATGTATAAGTTTAGGCACCATTTATGCAAAGAGTCTATGGTAACTGGGACCTGGACAACTTTATTGATTATTAATTACTTATTTGTTCAGTATTAGTTCTCGATAATT
>OZ026606.1:1791559-1804059 GCA_964020085.1 Micromussa lordhowensis | reverse complement strand
ACGCGAAAACCAGCTCTCAACATATAACACTAGCGCGCGCACGCTGCAAATGATTACCCTATGGAGCAACCTCAATTAAACCATGGCGCATTTTCTTTTCTTTTTCAGGAAGGCGAAGTAAGATTCCTTATCTGCACTGACGTTGCTGCTAGAGGCATCGATATTACAGGTGTACCTTACGGTAAGAACACATTTACTCGGTCTATCGTTTTAGTTCAACACTCCTCCCCAACTTCCGCCTCTTCCCACTTCTCCCCTCGTTGCTTTTTTCCACTCGTACTCCTCCCCCTTTTTGCTGGAGAAACAAACGCTTCTGCTTCCTTTTTCAGTCGTGAACGTAACATTTCCAGACGACAAACAAAACTACGTGCACAGAATTGGACGAGTAGGAAGAGCGGAGAGGTAAATGTGACTGGTTTGAGCTTTGTATCTCAAAGAGTAGCACTTGTGTACACCAGAAAATTTTAAAGTACATCAGGGTAAATATGACAGTAATATTGGAGAGTAGCGTAGGTGTATTCCTGCAATCTACGTCAGACCACACATCACTCGCTCTTAGAATACAATCAAAAGCGGCTATTATTGTAAAGAGAGGGTGCTGACGGTATAGACACAATCCTGTCTACAGTGTGTTCCCCCGGCTAAGTTATGGCACTAAAGTTCTGGCCCTTCATGAAGAAGTAGCAACCGAGGTATTTGCGGCGGAAACACTACTTACCTTACCGCCATATTTGTTAATGGCGGGATTAGTTATGTAATTCTAAATTCTCCTTACAATGTTAACACATTTTCGAGCAATCAAGTTGGGAGAGAAACGTTAAACGTCAACTGAGGGACCAGGGGATATTGTTCTTATCTGCTACCACATTCTCAGAACTAAACTAAATAATGATGTATGTAATTGTTTTTCCTTTAGAATGGGCCTGGCAATTTCACTTGTTTCAGACCTTAAAGAGAAGGTAAAGTTCGTTACATGTACATCGAACTGTAATATGTATTATGAATGCTTGCTCTTTCGGTCCCAGCCTAGAAAATTTGTCACTTAACTATGTGACTTGGAAAGCAAGTTTGGAGAACTGAAAGCCAATTGAACAAAGAAAAAAAGCGATTACACTAAAGTTTTGTTTTCCTTTTTAGCCAGACCAAGCTTTTGTACCTATAGTAATTTCCTTCTTTTATACTCGCAAATTTATCCATGTCGAAAACATGGCCTCACCTCGGAAAACCCCTTCCCGCGAGTATCTTGTTAGGTGATTTCACTGGGAGGACCATATGAAGCGCTTTCAATGTGATGGGCCCCAAAAGGGAAATGTCCTGGATCCATTATTGCTTGTAGCTGTAGACTTTCCTTAAAACCCAGACAAAAGTTCAATTTCCTGTAGTCCTGAAGCATCAGAATCCTGACAGTGTTTTGTTTTTATTCCGATGCACCTATATTTACAGTTGAACCCCTTAAGGAAAATGAAGAATCGTTCGAGATGTGGGGGTGTATAGATTGTTGATAGTAAGTAAACGAAAAAGTATGTCCAATGGAAAATGAAATGAGTTCGAGATAGCGAGTTCTACTGTAAATCTGCTGTACATGGTGGGGGTTCATTCTGCACGTATTAAAACATCAAGTAAGTTTAGTGACTTCACTCGCCTTAACCTAAAGGCTTTTGACTTTAGCAAATTAGGGCCAAGCTGTCATTGTAACTTTTGTATATAGTTTTATTTCCATTTGTTTTTTAACAGTACATGTAATTCTTATCCTAGTATCTTAGTATCTTAAGTAATTTTTATATTTCAATTAGACTATATTTCTTTCTTTATTTATTTATTTTCATATAGCTTTTCTTATAGATAGTTTTATAGTCTTACGTTTTAAACATGAGCCTCTGGCTCGGGCAACTGGGCAACCATGCCTCACGTATGACAATAAACTTGATTGAACTTGATTGGTTACAATTTTTTACTGTTACCTTTCAAAAATACCCACTCGGTCATAGGGAAGGCGATAACTCGGTTATTTAAATACCGGCGTGCTTTAACTGCAGGTATGGTACCACTCTTGTTCCAGTCGGGGTAAAGGTTGTCATAACACACGACTAAAGGACCAGGGAGGCTGTGCTATCTGGTATGACGAAACACAGGTAAATAATGATATCTACGCTTTCGCTTAGCTCTTTACAAGCCAAGTTATCAAAGTTGTTGATGCCTCGTTAAACTAGGCTGATTCATTGATGCGATATTTTCTCCGTTTCTTTCTTTTTCGTAGTATCTAGCTGATGTGGAGGAACATCTTAAAGAGACTATCTCCTCCATTCAACCTAACATGAAAATTCCACTCAACGAATTCGACGGCAAAGTGACGTATGGCGCGAAACGCAGGGGCGTAGGTTAGTGTTGTATGATACTCATTTGTTGTCATTTTCTCTATTAGAAAGTGGCATTTGCTAAAAGCAATGTAAGATCCGGACATGCGCTTCAGACGCACCCTTGTCGCCGATTAGCGTTGCGGTGAATGGTTATGATTGTAACGTTTAGGAGAGCGGCAATGGGGCTACTGTAGGTACCAAGGTGTTTCACGGTCTCCGTCTTATATTTTAGCTTGCGGGAGTTATGATTTTTAGGGTTTCCCCAGATTAGCTTGAGAGGAGCGCGAGACACGTTCAAAGCGTGGAAAGCGTGGTTTTTCTTTTCTACTATTAACACGTTTCGAGGAGTTACGTGAGTCAGGGGATTATACCTGAGACTTTTGCACCTCAGTGGCTAATGGACGTTTTCTTTTCTTTATTGACTGCATGAACATTTGCTTTGCTCTGATTGGCTGTAAGGTTTCTTTGCTCTGAGTGGTTTATGAAGGTCGTCTTCGCTCTGATTGGCTGTGTGAATTTTTTATTTGCTCTGATTGGCTGTGTTATTAATAGAAAGGTCTTAGCTCTGACAGGCTGTGTGAATGTTTGCCCTGCTCTAATCGACTGTATAAAGGTTTTTTGGCTCTGATTGGCTGTATGAAGCTTTTCTTTGCTCTGATTGGCTGTATGAAGCTTTTTTTGCTCTGATTGGCTGTGTAAAGCTTTTCTTTGCTCTGATTGGCTGTATGAAGCTTTTCTTTGTTCTGATTGGCTGTATGAAGCTTTTCATTGCTCTGATTGGCTGTATGAAGCTTTTGTTTGCTCTGATTGATTGACAAAGGTTTTCCTTCATCTGAATACTGTATGGAGGACTGCACTTCATTCTGATCCGTGACTATCCTTTCAAAAGCGATTACCGCAGCACTCTAGCAATATTGTTGTCATGAGAGTTTTCAGTATCAGAAATTATCTGCACCAGTACATTAATAATTCCTGCTTTTCTGCTGATTCTAGAGTCAATTATTTCTTATTTATTTGTTTTTGCTCTAGGGAGCATGTTTGAGACGCACACAGCAGAATTGGCACCCTCGGTCAGAGAGCTGGCACAGATGGAATTCAAGGCCCAGACATCATTCCTTAGCTTACAGCACAGGAACTGGATGGAGCGCTAGGATATCACTTGTCTTCAGTGTATTGCTTATCCTCAATAGCTTTCAAAGCATTTCGCTAATTGAACGTCAGGCGACGAAAATGGAATAGTTACAAGCTCCGGGTGACAGCAGAGTCCCATGTAAACATGACCCGGGTTGTCTCTGAACCTCTAAGGTTCTCGTTGGGTATTTAAATCTAAAACGACTCTGGCTGATTTATTTTGATGCGTTTATAGGTTACTAAAGGTGAAAAAATGTCAGGAACTGGGCAAAAACGAATGCCACGTCCATCTCCCTTTTCAGCATTGCAACAATTACCTCTTACTCCCCCCCCCCCCCCTCATTTTTATATTGGAGTTTCCCAGTAAGTCACAAGCATTGTTAAATGGACTGCTGTTTGGAATTGATGTGGCTTATAGACTTTATGTTAAGATGGCTCTTACTAATCAGGCTTTACTCTTGTCGGTAAGAACTAGTTAGACTGGTTATATCATCGTTGATAGGACTGATTGGTCTGGTATTAATTACGAGAACGGATGGAACGTATTGGACAGTGGAGAATAAAATCACAGCTTATCAGACTCATATGCTGAAGAGAATTATAAATATGGTAAATTGAAACATTAAAATTGCTAATAACATATTCGCCTGGTAGGCTAGTTCTTTTCTTTTCTTTCTGTTTCTTCTTCTTTATTCTAGTGTTAATTACTAGCACTATTTAAATGGCTGAATCGCTCAACACTGCCGGTCTTAACAAACCGAACATTATACTTGATCCCGCAATACCGAGCAACTGCGACACGCGCGGCACTACTTCCTTCTCGTGTGCCTCAGTCCGCGCGCGCGCTCGCGTCCTCTTGCTTTTGCGGGCCGCTTCAACTCGCTCCCTATTATCACTCGAGCGTCTGCTATGCATACAACTAATGCGTTCCAATAGCAGACTTCTTTTCCAATGTTTACACTGCAAGACAATCCCGTATAACTAATTTTAATGTGTGTGCACGTCTGTGTGTTCGCGGGGGGGGGGGGGGGCGTGTGTACATACAGGTGCGTATAATTTGTAACAAAATTCCTTGGGGCACTAAGTTAATATTGAAAAGTAATTGCTACTAGAGCGAACAATTAGTTAACCATTTAATATTCCTCTCGCTCTAGTTAGATACCAACTCGCATATGAAAGGGGTGGGATGGCTCGTCGTCTTCCTAAGGGGTGTAAATTTCTGATTTCGGTCTCTCTTAGGGTGTTCTGTGCAAAACCCATTAAGCTTATATTTAGCCGTGAAGGTCTCGTTTAGGCTTGCACGCGATGAAATACAAAAAATGTATATATTTAATTTATGACGACGCCTTTAAAAACTACTTATGGGTAAAAGAATTCGATGATAATGTCTGTGCCATCATTAAAAGGCACTGTATTTTTCATTTGCTTGTGTTTTAACATGGTCTCTTTTAGGGGTCAAAAAAGCTTGGGCCACGCCCAGATCGGTCTCCTTCAAAATTTCCGACAAGCCTCCCCGTCCCTTTCATTTGCGAGTCCCCCCCCCCCCCCCGGGAGTGTACGACTGTGTTTAAATAAGTAACCTACCGCCAAAGGATAGGGTTACTTTTGGCGATGTGAGAGTGTAAAGAATATGTTTGGGTTTATATTTGAAAGTGACGTTGCATCTGAAAGATCTTAAATTAAAAGGAACTGAGGAACTGTTGATTCCACTCTGGTCAGGGATTTGTCGCTGGGGTGGATCTGGCGGGGAGGGGGGGGAGTCGGTCGCCCCCGCGGGGACCTCAATTTTAAATATTTTCCGGGGAGGATGCCCCCAGAATCCCGAACAGGGAACTGCCTTCGGCGGTCCGTCTCTCGAACCCCGTTCGCTAAAATCCTGTGTCCGCCCAGCGTCGGCTCCTTTGATGCGCCACGATCTGAGTGATCCTGATCCAGAAATCCCAAAGGAACGCATGATTATATCGTGAATCTGTGAGCAAACTTCACATAGAAAACAAGTTCTTATATAGGACCCCCCTCCCCAACCTCTTTAAGAGCTAAATCTTAGCTATCGAAAGGACTTGAGATTTGCCTGGTAGTTCCTTGTAACGAATATGACCAATGCAGTTTAGCGGAAACAACGCGGAACCAAACCACGAGGCCCTTATAAAGGAGAAGGTCACTCCAGAAAGTTTGTTTTTTTAGTCCTCGCCTATAGCAAGTAAACATTCAGTTTTTCCACTCACCGAAGTTTCAGCCTCTGAAGTGCCCGCTATCCTGAAGAAATTCGTCTAGACAGATCAACTTCGGAGGCCGCCACTTTGAAACTGTCTTGGCAACCTTCGCCTTTAATTTCTCCATTTGTGGGTCATTTGTAACCCGGCGGAATCTTCCAAGGTGTAAAACATCCTTGTTCCGTTTTGGTTTATCGCTTTATCTTTGGTGGCTTTCTTCCTTTGTAAGCTTTTGTTTTTGTTTTTTTAGATTTTTTTTCAAAGGAAGTTTTTCATGTCGTGACAGCTCATTTAAAATTCATATCTCCAAACGTAAACAAACCCGACAATTTAGGCTTAGCGTCACGCAATAGTAGAAGGAATTTTAACTTCCGCAACCACTTTCAACATTTCGCTTCGCAAGCAATGGACGCGAGGCACAGAGCGTTTGTTCTCTTCGCCAATCATTTCCTCGAAAGGTCCGAAAGCGACGAAGAGGAATCTGACGAAGACTTCGAGCCCGATTTCGTTGATGTTTACGATGTTCGTAGCAGCGACGACGAAGAAGAAACTCGGCCAACGATGTTTGGTGGCTATGATTACGAATTCGTGGACAAGGTATTACACAGTCAAACATGTCCGGTGTGTCTCTTGCCAATGAGGGATGCTATTCAAACGACAGAGTGTGGTCATCGATTCTGTAAAGATTGTTTGCTTGGGATTCTGAGGTAAGTCTCCGGTCTTCACATCTTGTTAAATTGGTAAGCGTTTTTCAGCGTTAGTTCGATTTAAGGAAGCATTGCGTATCACCTTTCAAGAATTCAAGCGATTTTATAATTTACACAGCAAGTCATTTTTCCTTTATTTTTTCTTTCATGCTACAAAGTGACAGATGAATGTATCACATTGTTCCCTGCGCTCAAATTCATCGATAGGACCATGATTTTCCTTCAGAATAATTTCAATGCATATTATCATTTAAGTTTGTTTATCCTATCTGTGCGTGACTCGATGTTAAGTTTAAAAATCCAAAATAAGCTTCCGGCCATCATTTCTCCTCAGCCCTTGATTTAGATCAAAAGGATAGCTTTAGAAGCGTAATAAAACAATTCAAAAAGCAGAGAAAGAAATCCTTGTATTTTTTTTTTTTTAATGAGATTCATCTTACGTGTATATATGCTATGTTGCAATGCTTGAATTGAAAAACACAATCGGCGTATATACTTCCGGTAGGGAAAGTTTGTCTTCCGCTAATGTTTGGTCATTAGAAATCCGTGTTTTCGAAACGATACAGCAGTTTGCATATATCTTTTTTCAGATGAAACTTTTTTGCGGGAGAATTATTTAAAAATGAAGAGATATTTTTTCTGTTTAATTAGATCAAATTATTGAGCGGTACTTGACTTTCTGTGCTTCAAAATGTATCGTGTGATCTGACGTGCGCCGATCTATGTATTCAAAGCCGGGGGCTTGCTAGGTTATCTTTCATGAGGAAAAAATTTTTACCAGAATAAAAACTTTGATTTCTTGTCTTCCTGTCTCAAAATCAAATTTGATGAGCGCTATTAAACCCACTTCCATTCTTGTAATCCTGTATTTCTTCTCTGTGGAATCTTTTTATCCAATTTCTATGTAAATTTGGTGGAACTTGGCAATCAAATGGAAATTTAGGAAGAGAACTTTCGATTATCGACCAGGACATTATCCCTTAAATTGATTTTATTTATGACTTTTATTTATGAGGGTGAGAAATCTGTTATTTAAGGGAATTTTACCTAAAAACCACGCTCGACGATGAGTTCATGTGTGCCGATCGAATTTGTCGGCTCATGGAAACAGGAACTCGTAATGCAATAAAAGCCGGCTTGTGTCGGATTCGAAAAAAAAGTCTTATCAATATGTGAATCGATCAGTACGTCAGTGAGCTCAATTAAAAATTGAGAACCTTTTCTACACCGTCAAAAAAAATCGATTCTCAGTGAAACAAAGACTAATTTATGATCAATTATCTTGTCTCTTAAGAAAATAAGCGGTAAGGTTTTTTCCGTTTAACTTTCGATAGGAGTGAAAACCCAGTTTGTCCAAATGATCGGCAAAACATCCAAGCTAAAGGAGGGGTAAGTATCTCAAGTCACTTGTATCGCGTTTGAATGAGTGATCACGATTTCTCACGAATGAATGGCGAACACGTGACATGTAGTACATCAGAACAATGCGGACCCTCGCAAACGGGAAGTGCTCGAGTTTGGATAAAGAGAAAAAGTTTCGATAGAACGCGTTTGAGTTGACTTGACTGTTACCACAACACGACGCTATGACTAGCGAAGCGAGCCGGTCAGGAGCCCGGCACGCAGCGCGTGAGAGCAGCGTGATAGTAGCGTATGGGAGCCTGTCCGCAGGCTACAAGTAGAAAATCAAAGCGTATTGTCTTCAATCAATTTTAAGTCCGTTTTACGTGTAAACCTGATTTGACTAAGCATGTTTTCGGATGTTTAGCTGTTGTGATTAGACACATTTTAAACTAGGTCAAATTCACCGGTCTCGTGTGACAGACGTTAAAAACCATCGTGGCTGTAAATCTCCTCGAGTCCCGTCTGCATGTCGCTACACGACACTGATTTGTTCATTCACGATCAAACTTAAAGAACAAACATTAGTCTGAGTGTAGAAGCTTAATTATGTACTCCTTACCGTTTAGTTTTATGCTGACAAAGCCTGGGCCAGAGATATTTTGTGTCTCCGTGTTAAATGCAAGCGGAACGACAGAGGATGTGACTGGATTGGTCAGCTACGACATGCAGAGGTATGGTCGTCAGTGTTGTTTTATTAATTCTTGATACATCCATTCCCCTTAAAAGCTGCCATCCTCTCTTGCGTCTTCCTTCCTCCGTTACGTCCTACCTTCCTTTCCCTCTTTCTTTCTTCTCTCCTTTCCACCTTCTTTCGTTTTTTCCAGTTCCTTTCTTCGCTCCGTCCGTCCGTCCGTCCGTCCGTCCGTCCGTCCGTCCGTCCGTCCGTCCGTCCGTCCGTCCATCCGTCCGTCTGTCCGTCTGTCTGTCTGTCTGTCTGTCTGTCTGTCTGTTCGGCGTCAGTCAATCAGTCCCCCAGTCAATCTGTCAATCAGTGAGCTAGATCTGATTTAGGATAACCTAGTATTATAGAAAGACTAAAGGGGGTAAGTTTCTAAAGAAACTGTGGTGCTGCGTCGGTGGGGAGTATTACAAGATAATTTGGTTTTATCAACTGAGTTGATAATGTGAATTGGCCACCGTAAAGAGATTCGAAAGCTGACGTTTCGAGCGTTAGCCCTTTGTCGGAGCGAATTCACGTTATCAAGTGAGGGATATGCTCCGACGAAGGCCGGCTAACGCTCGAAACGTCAGCTTTCGAATCTCTTTACGGTGGCCAATTCACTTTATCAACTCAGTTGATAAAACCAAATTATCTTATTATATAAGAATGTCCGGCACTAGGGTCAGCCTAAATAGTGGTCGTGTTAGCCTAAATATCATTGACTTGAAGGCGGTTAGCTCTCAGTGATTGCATGGGTTAATCGTATCCCACATTGCTAACTGCCATTTCGTAGTTTGTAACGTGGACGTAGAAATTTGTATTAATTAGACATTCAACTTCACTTTCCCTAGGATCACCAAAAAGGGTGTCCTTATGAAGAAGAAAAGTGCACAGACTGTGGCCATGACATACAGCGGAGGAACTTACAAACTCACAAACAGGAGGAGTGTCCGCAGAGAATGGTGGAGTGTGTCTTCTGCCATGACAACTACCGCTATGCCAGTAAAAAAGTAATAATTATTAATACTATTCACCTTAATCTTGAGCGGTTTTCAATAGCTCTTATCGCAGTTATCAGCGGTTTGACATGCAAACGAGGCGAAAGGGTCAATACTGCATTGTATTGACCCTTTAGCCTCGTTTGTGTGCCGCTCTAAACAAAGGAATATTTGACAGCGGGCTCAACTCCGATAACAGCTATTGAGTGTCGTAAAACCAAAGTAATTACTCTAGCCAATCACAAAGGACACACATACTATACAGTGAACCAATCAAAATTCCAAGTCATTACATGTAGCTGACGCGAAGCGCGGGAAAACCTGTGCGAGCTTTGCTTCTGATTGGATGAAAAAAAGCGCGAGTTTTTTAGCAAATCGTGTAGCGTAGTAATGCCAAACCAGTTACTCAAATGAAAACCGCTCTATTTGTTTCAACTATATTGCATTTAATTTCGTTTAGGACCAAATTAATTACTGGCACCTATGCTAAAAACTGTAAGGTCGTTAATGGATAGTAAATTAATGGTTTACAGTTAAAACTTTATTTATTGTAAGGTCATTATGCTGATTAAAACATTTATGACAAGTTAAATAACGGTTGGCATATACTGTACAAGGCATCAGTCAGCATATCCCTCATTTGATAATGTCCTCCTTCTTTCTTTTGTTATGTCAACAAAGGTTCACGAGACTTGCTGTACTCGCTTCCCTCTCATCTGCACCAACAACTGTGGAGCTTTACGAATCCCAAGAGAAGAGGTACGGTGTCGATAGAATATTATGAGTTTTATAAAGTTCAGCCGCATGGTAACTGGGGTTCTCTCTTCGATATCGTGGTTCGTCAAAACAAAGCAAGATAATTGAAACACTTGTCCCGAAATTGCGTTTTTCCCAGGAAAGCATCTGCTCAATGTAAAAATAAACGAATGGTTAACGGGTTTTAATTCGGACCCCATTTTCCCCTTTCAATTTTGTGACAAATATTTTTTTTAATACAGTCTCTATATTGAAATAACAATGATAATGAAGGGAGGGCACATCAGGTATCACCGAGACTTCTTGAAAATTGTTGGAGAAAGACGTGAGACATTTTTTTGCTTTTTGTCAGGCAACAGCGTTTTATAACAGGTTGAAAAGTGTTGCTCCACCCCTAGGGCGGTTTTTTACGTTTAAATAACGCGATGCGCGGATTCGAATCGAGTTCAACTTTGTGTAAGATGTTGCTACAACTTGCTCTAGACTGGAAAAACGCCCAGCAATGCTTTTGTGAGAAAACATTGTACAGTGGAACCCAACGGGCCATGGAAATCATCTCAATGATCTCTCACTGGCAAGCCCAGGTCATGAAGGAAGAGTAGTAGCCATTTATTTTCGAGCTGCAGCATTCTCGTGGTTAACATCAATTTCCACTTTTCCGTCGACAGATGGAGAGACATCTCTCTAACCAATGCCCGTTGACGGAAGTTACTTGCCCTTATGCAAAAGCCGGTTGTCCTTTTAAGGTTTGTGATACTGATAAAATCATTGATACTCTCAGTTGTAGAAGTAGCATGACTTTGGCATACACGAGCTGATATTCCTTACTTAGACATAGGCGGCTGAAAACACTAGTATTAGATTGGTCTAGATTGCAACAGCTAAAGTTCGAGCGTTTTTGGAAACAAAAAAATTCTCCTCCCTCTTTGCGGCTTTGTCCGTTTTTCGTAGTCGTGGAGGTGATTTTAGGTATGTTTATTGCCAAGTTATTCAACCTAGGAATCCTGAAGCCTTTGATTTGTGTAGAGGGTTATTGGGGTTTAAGAGGTAATTACCCAAACAGCGGATAGGCGCGATTGGGCGTGGCCAAGCTTCACATTAGTTGTAGTGTGTCGCACCTCTTGCAGAAAGGCTTGGGGATTCTTTTTAAAATATGAAAACCCTTTATTAATAAATCTTGTGCTAAGCCGGTTCTATACTCGGAAATCTCTAGTCCTGTATATAGAGACAGTGGCGACTCTAGAGAGGGGCAGGTAGGGGCTGAGTGGGATAGATTTTTTAACCTTACCCCCTCACCTGCGGGAGTGTCTGTTCCAGTGTAATTCAGTTCAACTATATTTTCTGTTTTGTAATTCATCATTGCTCATCATTAGGACAATAGAGCTCATCTAAACAGGCACATGGAAAGCAGCGTGGATAATCACTTGTGGCTAACTTGGTACTCACTGGTCGAGACGAAGCAGGAACTCGGCAACTTGAAAGATCTGCGGCAAAAATACCTTAAGGTACAGCAAGTCAATGCTAAGCTGACACAATCCTCTGCCGAGTTTCGTGACGAGATTCGCGATCTGTCCACGGCTGTGAAAAGGCTGGAAGCACAGAATGCTAAGCAGGTGAAACAGATCGAGGACCTGACCAGGAAACTTGAAAGGGGCACAACAGAAGAAAAGGTGTCAGTGGAAAGGCGAACATCTTCGACCGGGAAGCGCGTAAATGACGACATCAGGAGGTCCAGTACACGTGACTTGGAGTGGAGCACTGTAAGGAAACAAAGAAAGTGACAGTAAAAGGAAAGAAACCTAAAAATGAAACAATGAGAAAGTCGATTCGGTTTTCTGTTGTTGTTAAAAATACGATTAACGCGAATGGGATTAGTGTAAGCCCATTTTTTATTTCCCCTTCAGTGCTTAAAAGCGTTTTTTAACCCTTGATGTTAAGTTGTAGCTCAAGATAAGGACAAAGAAAATAGTGAGAGATCCGGTAAAAAAGCTAAATTCAAAGGAACTGTGAAAATTAACTTGATGGGACTTTGAGCAACCCAACCTCTGAGTCAAGAGCCAGTTGCACAAGCTATTAGGATTACTAATAGCAGACTTTACCTAGACTAAACGGCAGACAGTGTTGAGAATATGTCGAAGTGCTTGACAGCCAGATATTTCGGGGAAAACCCCTTCATCAGCGTTTCTCAAAACGCTCAGTTCCTTTCATCTATTTTGAGTGCTATCCAACAAATATCAGCCCTGTAGAAAGTCCCAGTTTTCCAAATGATGAAT
>OZ026606.1:1714059-1786559 GCA_964020085.1 Micromussa lordhowensis | reverse complement strand
ACTAAGGTTCAACAGTATATCTTTTGCAATCACTGGGTTCAAAATAGCAGCCAGAACTTTTAGCACACTTGCCGGCAACTTTTCAGAAGAGCTAGAATTTTAATAGAAAATATTATGCTTACTGATTGTCCAACTGAAGTAAAAGTTGCTGTCATATCAGAAAATAAAGCAGCCAAGAAATGTCTTAAAAGCTTTTTGGAAATGAGTATAAAGTTTTGAAATTTGAAGCATGCTACAGGGAGAATTTTTGTTTTTACAGTATTCAGCTCCGTAGCTTTCCATGTATTTCTTTAAATGGGAAACATGCAAGTTTGTGTACACACCGTCACATTGCCTTGTTTATGTTTTTCAGCACGTACATACTACCTTTAATCAAGATTTATTTTTCACCAAATCCTGTTTCAAAAAAGGTTTCCAAAGGAAAAGAGAAATATTTTGATTCAGGAAGATTTTGGTCATGTGCTAGGCAACAGGTCCCATTTGGCAGCCAGGGAAAAAATGAGCCTTGACAAAAAAGCTTACAAATTATTGGCTCTTTGGCATACAAAGCTTTGCTTTCATTTCCAAATTGAGCACTCCTCTAGGATGAGTCATTACCGCTGCAATTGCACATGCTCACTAGCTCGCTGGTTAAAGCACTCTGGTATGGCTTAGATACTACTGCATGTGTAGTATTATCTAGATGTTCTTTTCCAGGTGTAGTCAATCGATAAAAATCAATATCAATTGATATCATTCGGCAATTGCTATCATTCGGCAATTGCTATCAATTTAGATCGGCAATTGATAACACTCGATAATGCACTGAAAAATGTCTTTATCGATCGCTATCAATTCGCAAAAAATCGATAACAATCAATAATCCCTGTCTTCAGGAATATCGATTGTTATCGATTTAAAAAAATCCTAATGCAAATCTTAATTTGCTTCATCTTAATGCCAAAACTACAGTGAGACTGGAGGGTTTTACACTGGTACCGTCTGGGCTGAGCTTCTTCTGGTGCTGTAAACTAGCAAAGAAAGATTTGAAGCCCAAAATGTTTCTGCCAGTTGTTTCTGTTCTTGTTATTTTGTCAAGGTACGCAGGCTATGATAAATTGAGAAATTGACCATAGACAAATTTTGTCATTGTAACTGGCAAAAGGACAAAAATTATTTCAGATAACAATCGATACCAATCAATAAATCAATCACTATTGATTATAGTAGAATTCCACTAGACTATACTAGTAGTAAGTAAGCAAAGTAAGTAAACTTTATTTCATAAATAGGTTGTATAGATCGTTTTCACAGTCACGCAATAAAAAAATAAATCGAAAACTATCCTGTGGAAAAAGCTAAGAAATTGTGATGTTGTAGAAGATAAAAAAATAAGACACTTCTCCAGGTTTTAGCTGTGTGCGTTTCCCCAAACTTCAGATGCCATGTGTTGGTGTACATCCATGGTACACCAATATGGCGACCGGAAAATAGTGTAAACATCTGGAACTGACTTTGGCTTTCTAGGCGACTGATTATCAGAACTTAAAAAACAAGTATTTACATAAGCACTTTTCCTAATGTTCTAGCTTCTAACAGGGCTCAAAATATAAGTATTTAGTATAATTTCAGAGCTGAACAAAGAGTTTCCAGCAATCTGATTGGTTGAGCGATTCGTACTAGCGTGGTGAATATAACATTTTCGTGGCCTGGCTACTAGCAAGTACTCAAACTTCCTGTGCTAATACAAATATTATTATGACAAGTCTGAATCCTGGAAAGTTATTGTTTCTTGATATGACTTCAACTACCAGAAAATGATTTTTCTTATCTTATTTCTACTGTTAGATACAGACTATCCTCACTGAGGATCTGTAAGCTTTTTTTTACATTAAATGGATTTTTTTTTATTCAAACACTTTCTTTCAATTACAAACTACTTACTTGCAAAACGAAAAGCTTACAGTACTTATTTACAATGTGCGGTCCTTACACTACATACACAAACACTACTATACTCTACCTACAATACACTGCATACTTGCAATTAACAATTATCCTGCGAAATCGCGCGGAATATCGTCTGATACTTAGCCGACGAGGCCGTAGGCCTCGTCGGCTAAAATCAGACGATATTCCGCGAGATTGAGCAGGATAATTGTTTTATTATTCAACAAATTGATAACAAAACAGCCTAACATTTTAAATCTTTCTGTCGACATTTTCTCACTTCACTTTTTCTTCCCACGTACGAAGCTACGTATACCGCCGGATATCTGTTACCTACGGATGACAGATATCGAGAGCCTCATGACCATATTTGGATAGTGTTACAATTTGTTGAATAATAATGTGAGATACGCTACTAATAATATTTGCTGCGCAGTGAGCGTAGCGAGCGAGCAGCAACATAATCAGGATTTAAGAAGAATATATATAAAAGGGGATACGAATTCTCGAAATAATCACTTTTTACCAGAATGCATTGCATGTAACCAGAATGCACTGCGTCACTTTTTACCAGAGTGCATTGCGCCACGAACAACACGAGGATGTCACACCGTTGAGCCGTCGTCAATTTGACACTACTTTGAGAAATAAAGATAACTGTAAGTTTTTGAACCCGCAGATAGATAAATCACTGCGTAAAATATGTCACTATCAACAGAATGTGCCGCAGCATTACTATCTAGCTTATAAATTCTGTGCTGGTACGCATTAAATGTCTCTAGAATGTTGACAGACTGTACCGAGGTCCATCACGATGTGTGAAAATGCTAACGCTTTAGCTTAAATTCATGTTTGAATGAAAAGGAATAGATCGCAGCATGTATGAAATTAGCGTGTCGTTTGTGCGGTTTTCGTTTTTTTAATTATTCCACGAGCTTTAGTAATGACACACTAAGTTAAAGTGAAGATGTCACAATTAATCATCCAGACATAGTTAGTAGACTGCATTAAGAACAAAAGCAAGAGTTGTGAAGTCAAGTACAATCTCCTTCACTTCTTTTTACAGGTAAAACAGAGCAAAACAAAACACTAACTTTTCTCACTGGAATCTACGCGAAATTAGACGACGGCTCGATGGTGTGACAGAGCGTCCTCGACACAGTCTGTCAATGTTCTAGAGACATTTAATACCACAGAATTTATAAGTTAATTTCTGCTCCTACAATTTCCTCATCTTTCGATTTTCGATGTCCAAACATAGTTCAGATGACCATGTGCTTTTTTGTGATGATCCCTTGTCACACCTCGGCATCGATGCGTCATCATGCATGAACGTGATGCATACAAGGACAGATTTTAAGTTACACACTACGATTTGACACTACTTTGAGAACTAAAGGTTAATGTAAGTCTTGGAACGCACAGGTAGATGAATCACTGCGCAAAATATGTCACTATCAACAAAATTTGCCGCAGCATTACTATCTTTTAGATACCCTAGTATACTCTAATTACAATACAACACTTACTACTTACGCTACTAATACAACACTGTAATACTTACACTATTTATGCATGCGCTACTTAAAATACATACATTACAATACAATCACGCAGACTAAATGGATCTGTAAGTTGAAGAGCATTCTTCAAGGGTGAAATGTAAACTTAAAAAGTCTCAGGTCAATGAATTTTAATTAATAGTATTATTGGGACAGTTTTAGCAAGCCTGTTCCTGGATTTCTAGTTCTTATAATGAATTAATCATTATCACTTAATGTTTGCTTTGCTTTGTTTGTTTGTATCATTTCAAGGTGACAACCTTGCTGTATGAATGATAAAAACTTTGCCAGACTCCAAAGGAATACGTACCAGTAATGATTGTTTGACAGGCTGACAGACCAGTGTTTAATGGTAAGTCTATTATTCTGAGATTTGAACAGTAACTGTTGATATTTACACTTGTTCCAAATGGCATTTGGTCTCTTCCAAGGTCTCGCATGAATAGCTTGATACCTTCAAGTTGAACAAACAAGAGAACCAATCTATATCATAAAGCAAATGAAGAAGCCTAATCCGTGTATTACACTGTGATAAAACACTCCGGACATTTAAGAACACTCGAGAAATGTAGAAAACACTCGCTTGCGGCTCGTGTTTTCTACATTTCCCTCGAGTTCTCAAATGCCCGTCGTGTTTTATCACAGTGTAATCATAGTTAGTAGGGGGGACTGGCCAGTCCCCTCTACTAACTATGGTGTAATGCCGGCTTAGGCTTCGTTATTTGTTAAATAAAGTGAACAAAAACCGTGTATTGAGTAATGATGAGATAGAATTGCCTGAAATAAGCCATTGGATACGGAGTGTAGTAATATACAGTGTCTTCATGTTGAAATGTGTCTTGTGACTAGACCAGATATTTGTTATGACCGTGAAGACCGTGTAATGATGTCACAGAAATTATCCGTACTCTACTTTTGGTCTGAACCGTTCCCCTCACCCGACCCCTCTGGAATTTCTAGTTTCTTAGTTTGATTTGGCCACATGCTTTCTTTTCAAGTTTCACCATAGTTATAACAGCGCTCACTTCCAGCCAACGTGGCCGGGTTTGACTCTTGCCTAGTGCCATCTGAATATCGTCCTCAGTTATTCTGGTCACTTCATGCTTATTGGACCTTATTGCCAAGTTCAGTTTCCAGTGTTCTCTGTGTCATAAAGAGTTTAATCATTGTTTACTATAAAAAAAACCAACAGCATTAACTGAAAATATTAACTTAGCAAACGTCTTTAACAATTCAGTTTAAACGTCTGACGAGTCGTAAAACATCCGTACTCACAAATTTAAGAATAAAATATATGGATAAAATAATACGCGCAACTTGCGCAGTGCTTTCAACTGAATGTGTCTACGTACAATGCGTGAGTGTTGTCATGGTTTTCACACGACAGCGTGCGCTCGTGCACGCAAGTAAAGAGAAGTTGAGAAGGGTGAGCTCTCAGTTGGGAAAACAAATGTTAGTCAAAATGTTTAGTCAGTCTTTTCAGCGGTCAATGCGATTTGACACAGTGGCTGTGTTCCTGTGTTTGCTCAGCACCCGGTTACTCAGAGTGAATTCATAACTCATACCGATACTCTGGCTGAACGATCCCCTAAGAACCTCGTAAACAGGTGTAACAGAGACAATGTCGCGAGATTAGTACCTTTGAATACATCTTTTATCTAGATTTGGTTTGTTCTGGGGGTTTGTTCTCCCTTCGCCGCAGCGTTTTGTTCCTCTGATCCCCAAAATCCCTGGGAGACCCCGTCTCATCTGGGCCTGATGGCTAGTAAAGCTAAGGACCCAGGGCCTAGGCGCGCTTTGACACTTCGATGATTCACGCTCTGTGTGAGCAAATTTAATGCGTTTCCATTGGCAATGTGCCTCGATAAAGTAACTCTTAGAACTGAATGAAGTTCAATGGAAGCTTAATACCTCCATCACTGTGGAAGTACCTCCGGTTTCTCTTTTATCCTTGACCTCGATGTCTACGATTACCTTTGTTACAGCCTCCATCAGGGAATACACACAATACTGAGCTGAGAACCCAGGGGAATCATTCCTACCATCACCAGAGAGAACAACCTTTTCATTTTTCATCACTTCATGTACAACAGTTTTCATGTCACTCCAGAATGACTGTACTGCTGGAATGGCATACAGCTTCTGGATTCTATCAAATGTAGACGAAGAAATAAACCCCATATTCAAACATCTACTCCACAGCGATGTTTTGCTAAAATTATTCCCTGAAAGGAGAATAGAAGCCGCCAACATCACAGTATTTACATACACTTTTGGGCCCCTTTCTTTTTGAACCAAAACATCAGATGATTCCCATCCACCACCATGTCCACCTCCACAATTCCAAGTAACAATAACAACTCCCCCTTGAACCTTGTGATGTACTTCCTTTTGTCTTTCACAACCAGCTGACTCACAACCACCACCAAATAGCTCCAACAATTTACTCAAAGTTACAACAACCCTTTCCTTTTTGGCCATCTCCTCAAAAGACCCTATAGAATTACCTCCCAACAACCCATCAAAGGCTGCCTGAAGTTTGCTACTCAGATCATCGGTAGGAGTAGCAGCAGCTCCATAAGAACCCGCTGCTTCCTCCGAAGCAGGTGTAATAGATAAAGAATCACCTCCTGGTTCAGTATGGGGATTACCATTATTGCCAGGGTTGTGCGGAGCAGCATCATGCAATAACATGTGCCCAGTGGCATTATCAATCCCAATGGAAAAATCATTTGTGGCATCATCACCTTGAAATGAGGCAGTTAGAGTGGTCTCATTGAGGCCAACACTGAAAAAAAAGAAACAGCAACTCACACAAAATACAACAGAATGATCACTAGCCATTGGAAATAACTGAAGTGCTGAGTAGAAAAGGTTGTACAAGAATGCCCATGTATTACAATCTTCAGCATGCATGCATGCATTCCAGTAAGTTGTCCATCAAGGTAACAATTTTCTATACAGTGGAATGACTCATGACAAAACGAAACACCAAGAGACTGCAGATGTTCTGACACTACATGGAAAACGAGGTTATGAATACCATTCAATAATACCGGGGGGGGGGGGTACTCCCATAAATTTCGGATAGGTGTGTGCCGCGAAGGGTCTTAAATCCTGACCCTATTTAAGGATCGAGCAAACGAAAATTGATACCCTACTGTATTTAAGGCCCAAACCCGAAAAATGACACCCTATGCAAGGGAAAAACAAAAACTAAGAATTGCTTGAATGGGTCAACACAATCTTTATAAAATACCTTTGCTAATACTTTAACTTTAACATATCATTTGTTTTCCGCTTAATTGAGTATTTACGCACTGTTATTTCAGCTGATACAATTTAGGGACCCTGTCTAAGGATCTCACCAGGAACACTATGCCAACATGCTGAAAAGTGATACCCTATTTAAGGATTGAGAACCTCAAAAACCATACCCTATCCCGTGGCACATACCTATATAGCCCATGTATGGGAGGCTCCCCCCCCCCCTCCCAGGCAATAATACCAGGATTTCATTATTGGAGGATTGTTTTATCAACAACAAACTGTAAATTGTTTAACTTGATATTGTGTCACTCCATAGCATTGACATGTGTTACCAGTTTTCTAAAGAACTGATTTCCTATTGTTGTTTCAGAGGCAATGAATAATTAAAGTCAAACTGGTTTGCAAAATTTTCCTTACTTGTTTTCAAGTATTAGTTCGTCTTCGTAGGGTTCATTGTCCGAGCTAACTTCGGTGTGGCTATCTTTGATGGAATCCAAATTATCATCATCATCATCATCTTTTTCGTCGTCACTGTCATCAGAACTTTCACTTTCATTTAGAATGACACTGAGCCTAAGAAGAAAAGAAAATTAATTAATAACAGCCCACATGAAGTCTGCAACAATCATCAATCACAGTAAACTATGGGGAGTAGGAAGATCAGGATGAGGGGTGGGGGGGGGGGGAGTGGTAACCTTACTAGAATGTTTGCATACTCTATCTGTGGATTTACATGTAAATACATTTTTACGAAACATGTCCCTTACCTTCATAGAAATAAGTTGAAATAAGTTAAAACACAAGCTTATAGTTGAACAAAAATAACCTCATCAGATATTTCAAATCACAATTAACAGTTTTAAAGCATCTATTATATCTACCTAGAAAACAATTCTCCATCGCTGTCAGTGCTGTCACTGCTGTCACTGTCATCTGTATCTGAAGCCCCTACTAGGGTAGAACTTTTAAAAGGATCACCAGCTAGTGTAGCGAAATGCTCGTTGAAAGTGCGACACTGAACAAATGAGGATGACCCAGCCAGGATGGCAGACATGTCAACTTCATCCGGTACTGACAAACCGGTGACATCAACATCACTTCTGGAAAAACAAATTTAGCATTCTGTATCAGCTAAACTGTAGAGAAGAAAACTATATATAATCTGTAGACAAAAGAACTTGAGAAAAAAAAAACAGGAATATATATACGTGCAAATGATATCTTACTTGTCTGATATTGGACTATCAAGATGGCGAGTGCTAGTCCCTTGCCTTGGAGTCGATGTAAACAGAGGTCTTCGACCTGAGAGTATAATATAAAATTAGGGTCACTTCGAGGGTGTGCAACATTAAAATACATTTCATGTAAATAGAAAAGAGATGCAAGCAAACATGAACCTACTAGCAACTGGTGACTGATCATTTTGATCGTCGTCCGTGTCAATCCTTCGCCTCTTGTTTGAAGGGGATTGTGGAGGCGAAATTGTAACTCGATGTAGCAGAACCTCAGCAAACTCGCTATTAGTACTGCTTCCATATCCCAACTGATTCTTTCTCTCATTCCAGGATTGATAAACTGATTGTCTAACCCATAACTTCACACGGCGTTCATTTCGAGGCGGCCGTCCCGTCTTTCGTTTCGGTGGCATGATTCGAATGACAAACCAGTCTTCCACAGATCGGAGTATCCCAGATAAATTCCCAAAAACAGACTTCAGGATACCTTATCTACCTAGCGAATCTATTTTTAAATCAAAGAATGAGACGACTGCTCAGATGGAAACAGATTTCTCGGCCGCTAAAACAAGAACCTCTAATACGCGACTTTCTGGGTCCCAGAAACTACAAAGTGACCGCGATGCATCCTGGTAAGTGACAAAGGGTCTTTAAGCACAGAAGCTATTTTTGCAAGTTAAGGACTTCTCTACCACACATTAGGCAAATTTTATCAGGCGTGATCAGATGAACAATAAGACGTTGAATGATTTGCATTGACGAAGAATTAAAACAGGACCGGAAGTCTAAAGTATTTATAGACTACAACAGAACTAAAATCGAGCCAATCAGAAAAACTTCCTGTTTTTTCGATACAAATGCCTTTTGGTTTCGATTAACCACGCTGATACAGTGATTTGTAGCCTAAATGCACAGCTAGACGCGTTTACTTGGTCACACAGACTTCTTTCCAGAGACATCACCTCAATTTGTAGAAGGATAATTACCACGTCTTGTTGAGCGTCTTGTATGACTTGTTTTAGTTGCACTTTCCGCAGTTCAGAGAGCGTGTTGTAACCAAGCGTGGCTTAATTGTCTAAGCAGGTCCACATGGCCCTCAGATAAGAAATAACTGTGTCAATCTCGACGACGACACAATATAGCTTGTAAAAGAGAAATCAGCACTGAATTGATTTCAGACGATGGGTGAATACATAGTGGTGTTGTTGACCGTTGTAGTTTGTTTAGTCACGACTTCAACCTGTCAAAACGAAAGCAAGAAGCCATGTTGGCTGATAGGTAAGGTATCAGGCCGTGAGATGACAAAGCAAGGAACTGTCCTCCAAGGAACATATGTAAATTGTGTGCTGATGAGCCAAGAGTCTGGGGTGAAATTTACGTTTGACATCAACTGGGCTCTAGATGCGGCACAAGTTGATAACAATACTTTAGTTGAAGTCTCTGTTATGATCTGGTGTCTGTCATCAATTGAGCTCGATTTCATAAATCCACAAAACACAACCAACAAAAATATTTTGCTGGGTCTGTCATTCAAGGGTTTCTGCAAAGTTTGGACGCGAAACGTTGCCCTCTTTGCTAAGGCAACTGATCTCCGAGCAATAGGTTTGGCAGGAGAGAAAGCGACATGGTCGAGTGCATCAGCCTTTACAAATGTAACGCAAGGAAATGACAGTCTTGCAGATGACTTCAGAGAAATTGCGGTGGTCAAAGTTTACAACAGTCTTCCTGAAAACATGCCTGGCATGTTTACTGACACCAAGAATGTCTGGCCAAACATAGCAGAAATGGACATTAGAGGTACACTGATTAAAGAGATTCCAGTACAGTGGAAAACTACAATGCCTCTCTTGCAAAGGCTTTTCCTAGTAAAGTGCAATTTGACAGAACCTCCAGAATTTCCTTGGAATAACTCCACCCTTGAACTCTACCGTGAATTGAGAAGGAAGGACGATTCTATCTCGTCATCACTGCCCAGGGATCCCATGAGATAGCTAGGCGCATGCGCATAATCAGTGCTTTTGGCGCGCGAAATCAGTTTTGCAGCTTTAGATTTGCGGATAGAAATTTCGCTTGTTTTTTAGCCTATTACACTATTTTCTCAGGAAAATAGTTGGCCAGTCGATTTCTTACATAGGCAGCTATGTCGGCTACGACGGAAGATAGCTCAACAACACCTTCGGGCTCAGAACTCCGGGAGTTTGTTCCGGACGGCAGCAACAGCTTGGCGGTCGTCCTCCAAAATCTTACCACCACGTTGTCTCAGTTAAGCGAGGCTTCTCAGGCACAAACAGCAGCATTGGCGGACCTAAAGGAAGATCTCCTCCTCCAAGATGATACAGCTGGGCAAAATCCCGACAGACCAGCCGATTCACTGGACATCACTCAGATCACAGCAGTAGTGAATGACTGCACGCGCGATTCAGGCGCGAACACAAACGCAACAAACAACATGGCTTCTGACACTCGCTCCGACTCGGAGCCTCAGGGCCATAACAGCATAGTAGATAGCCTGACCCAGGCTTACCTACCCAACACAAAAACATCCCCGGCCATCGAGGGAAAGATTGCCACCCTCGTCGACAACATGCTCACTGGTGGCCTCTCTACCGACACGGTCAAAGAGAGCGCCGACAAATATTCTCCACCGGAGAATGTCAAACGTCTTAACCTCACCAGTGTCAATGAAGAGGTGTGGGATTTGCTCCCCCGTCGGAGTCGAACGGTGGATTTAGCATTCCAAAAAGTACAGGAGCTTTTGTTGCCTGGCTTATCTGCGCTGTGTACTTTGAGTGGCAAGCTTGTTAGCTCCATTCAATCTGGCGACACGCCAAATACGAGAGAAACTCTCACGGTTATCATGGATAGCATTGCTTTATTGTGCAATACGCACCACAAATTGAACATGAAGAGACGGGAATTAATTAAACCCGAGTTAAATCCACCTTACACTCGACTCTGCAAGGAAGAGATTAAAACAACATCTAAGTTGTTTGGAGATGATCTCTCTAAACATTTAAAAGATATGGCGGAACTGAAAAAAGCGGGGATACAGATGCAAAAAACCTCCAGTACCAGCACATCATCCCAGGGCTACAAGGCTCCTAAACAAAGGTTTAACAGACCACATTTTGCAAAGCCATATGCCAGGGCACGTGGGCAATTCGCCACACAGAAGGCACATTCCCAAAGGCATTTTTTAGCCAACAGCCGGGCACCAAGGGGTGCCCACACCAAACAACACACTCCAATCCGGAAGGACCAATGAAAGACAAGGTGAGAGAAAAAGCCTCATCTACTGTGGATGCAGAATTGCTATCCCAACTGGTCCTTAACTTTAGAGCAGGCTGTGTTAAGGAGCACATAATTAACTGGAAAGCAATCACTACTGATCCAGTTATTCTTGATGCCATCCAGCATCATAACATAGAGTTTGAGGGGTTTTGTAGACCTGTGCAAACTACCCAACCCAGACAAATTATTTTTTCGTCTGCGGACAAAGACATCATAAACCTTGAAATAGCCAAACTCCTCAATAAAGGGGTTATAGAACCATCTAAGCCGAGTGATGGAGATTTTATCTCTACCATATTTGTAAGACCCAAAAAGGATGGTAGCCATAGGCTTATTTTGAACTTAAAACCCCTCAACGAGTTTGTGGCATATTATCATTTCAAAATGGATACCATCCATGCCGCCCTCAAACTCATGCGACCAGGATGCTTTATGGCATCAGTGGATCTTAAGGATGCGTATTATTCTATCCCTATTTCAGTAGAGGATCGTAATTTTCTCAAGTTTGAATGGCAAGGCAATTATTTTCGATTTACCTGCCTTCCAAATGGGTTAGCATCTGCCCCACGATTATTTACCAAAGTGTTGAAGCCAATCTATGCTCACCTCAGATCCCTAGGGCACTTCTGCATGGGACACATTGATGACTCTTTTCTCATGGGTCACACCTATACTTCCTGCGAGGAAAACATTTGGGAGACAACAAATATGTTTCTCAAATTAGGGTTTGTCATCCACCCTACAAAGTCAGTGCTCATTCCCACGCAAGAATTGGAGTTTCTTGGATTTTTGCTGAATAGCAACTCAATGACTATACGCCTTCCACCCAGGAAAGCTATCACCGTTGAACAGGCCTGTGAGAACCTCCTAAATCAGAGCAATCCTACTATCAGGGAGGTTGCTCGGGTCATAGGGCTGTTAGTATCCAGTCTTCCTGGAGTGCAGTTTGGCGAGTTGCACTACAGACATTTAGAACGAAATAAGATTTCAGCTTTAAAAATTAACAAGGGTGATTATGATGCACTCATGAGCTTGAGTGCAAAGGCCAGATCAGAATTGCACTGGTGGGTGATCAACGTGAATACAGCATTTAAAAATATAATGCAAACCAACCCTGACTTAACCCTCACTACTGATGCCTCTAACACAGGGTGGGGGGCAACGTGTAAAGAACAGCAGACTGGAGGGCTTTGGAGTACTAAAGAACACTGTTTCCACATCAATTATTTAGAAATGAAAGCAGTTTTGTTTGGCCTGCAGTCTTTGTGCAGTGACTTAACAGATAAACACATAAGGATCCAGTCAGATAACACTACTACAGTGTCATACATCAATGCTATGGGAGGCATGAAGTCAAATGACTGCAATGACATGGCATTGCAGATTTGGCAGTGGGCTAATAGTAGGAATATTTGGCTTAGCTCATGCCACCTTCCAGGCGTTGATAACGTAGTTGCTGACCATGAATCCAGGAATTTTGATGGCTCCACAGAATGGTCCCTAAATACGAAAGTGTTTGAAGATATAAGCAATAAATGGGGCCCTTTCCAAATTGACCTGTTTGCATCCAGGTTAAATTATAAGGTTCAGGACTATGTTTCGTGGAAGCCAGATCCTGGAGCAAAGTTTGTGAACGCTTTTCATATGAATTGGGCTAACTCATATTTCTACTGTTTTCCTCCATTCAGTGTAATTGCCTCATGCCTGCAGAAAATAGAATTCCACGAGGCAACAGGAGTGATACTGATCCCTCTTTGGCAAACCCAACCATGGTTCACAACACTGTTACACCTTCTGATAGACAGACCTCTCCTTCTCCCCCAATCCAACAATCTACTAACACAACCTCACAGCGGGGCTCTACACCCCTTACGAAAGCGACTTCGCCTGTTGGCTTGCAGAGTCTCCGGCAAGGCTTCCTCCAGAGCAACTTTTCAGGGAAAGCTACAGAAATTATCTTGCAATCCTGGTCCGTTGGAACACAAAAGCAATACCAACCGTACCTCAGGCGATGGTTTCAGTTTTGTGGTGAACAACAAGTTTCTCCCTATAGCCCATCTGTGACCACTGTGCTGGATTTTTTAGTTCGACTTCATGAACAAGGTTTAACGTACACCACACTCAATACAGCCAGAAGTGCTATATCAGCACTCACCGTATCTTCAGACAGGACACCTATTGGGAGCCACCCGATAGTATCAAGATTCATGAAAGGGATCTATAAATGTACACCACCTATGCCTCGATATCAATCCACTTGGGATGTGCAGCCAGTTTTGTCATATCTTTCAGGATTAAGCCCTATGGAGAAGTTAGATCTCAAGACACTGACTCTGAAAGTAACAATGCTAGTTGCCCTGGTCTCAGCACAGAGGAGCCAGACTTTGCATATGCTTAATATTAACTTCATGAAAGATACATCTTCATGTTTTGAGTTTGTGTTACCCGCTCACATTAAACAGAGTAGGCCTGGCTATCAGCCACCGTCAGTGATGTTGCATGCATACCCTCATGACAAGTCCCTCTGTGTTTATTCATACCTAATGGAATACCTTAAACGAACCCAGCCCTTGAGAGGAAAAGAAACTCAGCTATTTCTTAGCTTCACCAGACCGCACAGAGCAATTTCAAAGGAAACTTTGTCAAGATGGATTCGAACTGTTATGTCCTCTGCTGGAATTGATGTTGCATCATTCAAACCACACAGCACTCGGTCTGCCTCCACTTCCAAAGCCAAGGCAGCATGTATTCCAATGGACGAGATTTTGCGCACGGCAGGGTGGTCCTCGTCTAGATCTTTTGATCGATTCTACGATAAACCAGTTCAATCCACAACCTTTGCATCAGCAGTACTAAATATTGAGTAACTTCTAATGAAGTCCTGTTCCTTAATGTGGACTTGTTTTTTCTCGGGAGGAGAAATCTCCCGTTTATTTGTACACACATTGTTTTTATTTGACCAGTAGGTAATTTGAGGCCATGTTATATTGGGCGTAGTTGTTATAGGTAACACCCCACTGTTTGCATTGTTGTAGACTTGTTATTATGAGCGTTTCTATTTCTTATTTCCATTAAAGGAAGTTCTTCTATTACTGTATTCGGCAGTCTATTTGTCCTCATGTGACTGTCTTGTCTTTGAAATCTCATGGGATCCCTGGGCAGTGATGACGAGATAGAATTATAAAATTAAACGAGACTTACCTGTAAGTTGAAGTTTGATTGGAATTCTATCGAGTCATCAAACTGCACAGAGGGATCACATGCCCACCGCAGCATGTTTACCTCACATTTTACCCTCCCAGCTTGGGTATGTTTTTTGAGGACTTTTGTATTCTATTACCCTGGTGTCAATTTGGGACACTCACATTCGGCTGTAAATACTGATTATGCGCATGCGCCTAGCTATCTCATGTGATCCCTCTGTGCAGTTTGATGACTCGATAGAATTCCAATCAAACTTCAACTTACAGGTAAGTCTCGTTTAATTTTATAATTCTGGTACAATATTGTTCCAAGTTCAAAGCAACCTTTATGGCCGTGTACTGTATCTGGACAAAAACTACATTACGGACCTGACTTCTCACGAGTTTCGCGGATTCTTGCATTTCCTAAGCCTTCGACAAAATGGTTTAAAGGCAATTGGACCGTCATGTTTTCGCAACTTAGAAGGAATTCAAACGATTGACCTCGGCAAAAATAAGTTGGCTTCGCTACCTCAAAATCTGTTTCAAGGGTTAAGTTCTTTGCTAAACATTATTCTTGGATCTAACAACTTAAACGTCATCGAACAAACACTATTTAAAGGCCTGAATAAGATTAAGAGGATTACGCTAGACCACAACAACCTGCATTCTAT
Organism: Micromussa lordhowensis; assembly: GCA_964020085.1. NCBI lineage: Eukaryota > Metazoa > Cnidaria > Anthozoa > Scleractinia > Lobophylliidae > Micromussa > Micromussa lordhowensis. The sequence goes on along the minus strand of OZ026606.1, from coordinate 1,771,416 downwards.
TCCAAACGGGTTGTTCAGTTCATTAAGCACCCTGGAATTTTTGAATTTAGCTTCTAACAACATCAGAGAAATTGAGGACAACCCTTTGCCAAAAGATTCTGCTTTGCAAGTGCTTTACCTCGACAAGAACAAGCTGTCTTCCTTTCCCCCGTGGATATTCCTACTGAGAAAAATCAAAGTAATTGATTTATCGTCTAATCAAATAACTTTTCAAGCTCTTAACAAGGCGTTAGATGATTATGACATACCGCTGGATGACCCGCTGGAAAACGGGGAACCGCCGATAGTTCTTAATTTGTCCAACAACAATATCACCACATTAGTAGATTCCGATGGGTTGCACAGGATAAAACAGGACGAGAAGATCTCTCCAATCCGACTAGCCAAGTATACTTATCTGTGGAAAGCATACGAAATCAAACTGAGTGGAAATCCTTTAGTTTGCGATTGTATCATGTCTGCTGTCGCACAAGAAATTGGAAAATTGTTGCAGGAAACTGGTTTGATACAATCGCGGTTTGAAACTTGGCAATGTCATTGGCCACTTGAGCTAAAAAACAAATCGATTCTTGAAATAAGAGAAGGCCAGTGGCTGAAGAGAGAGACTGAGCTTGAAGATCGCAATTGTCCCACAGGATGCACCTGCCGGGAACGCTGCTCCGATGGAATAATAGTCGTTGATTGCGAGAACAAGAATCTTACAGAATTACCAGGCTTAATGCCACAAGGCCTTATTGAATTGAACTTGATAAGCAATGATATCCGGGATATTCCAGCATATCCTTATTTGGCAAACGTGACTGTTCTGAAACTGACAAACAACAAAGTTGAGCTGCTGAAAGCCTCCACAGTGGAGAAATTAAAACGCGTCGAGACTTTGCTCGTTGATGTTAATAAACTGACGACTCTACCCAGGGAAATTGAATCTCTAAATTTTACAATGTTGGCGTTGGAGCAAAACTTGTTTAAATGCGACTGTACGACTAAATGGATGAAGCGCTGGCTGGTGAAGAATAGACGTCGAGTAAGAAACATTGAAAAGGTGTTGTGTAACTCAGAGCATGCTCTTGGCCAAGCAATTTACAGTTTACCGGACGACGAGTTTATCTGTGCTTCCACTGAGGAAAAGAGCGCAGGAAAGATGGTACCTATGGAAACCATAGCAGCCTCTACCCTTGGTGGTCTGTTAGCTTTGATACTGATTGTTGGTATCATTTTGTATAAATACCATAGAGAAGTCAAAGTGTTCATGTACACCCGTTTCAACAGGCACCCGTTTGATCGCATTGATGACTCGGATCCAAATAAGATTTACGACGCCTTTGTATCGTTCAACGGGAATGACTTTGACTGGGTCGTCAACACGTTACAAGAACGACTAGAAAATCACGACCCCCCTTATAAACTATGCTTTCACCACCGCGACTTTCCAGCTGGAGCTCCAATCGTGGAAAACATTTTTAAAAGCGTGGATCAAAGCAAACGAATGCTAGTAGTGTTATCTTCCAGCTACGCAAAGAGCGATTGGTGTTTGATGGAATTTCGTGAAGCCCATCGAAAAGTGTTGGAAGATCGCATGAAATACCTGATAGTTATTCTGTTTGATGATGTGGACACGACAGAACTGGATGAGGAATTTAAGTTGTACCTGCGAACCAACACGTATTTGAGTGTAAGTGACAAGAGGTTCTGGGAAAAGCTGTATTACGCGATGCCTCTTCCTTCGACGACGGAACCAGGTGATAGAAGTCTCGATAACTCTGCAGAAACATTACAACAACAAGAGATGGAGATGGCTCATAGCGCAGTAAACACCACTGTACTTGTTGAATAGCACTGAATAACAGAGTCTTTTCAAATCTACGAGTATAGCTTCCTTTGATGGTCCACCGAGATAAAGCGAAATTGAAGTAGGAAGTAGCGGCACAGAAATTAGGCATTCTACGAACTAGAGACGGAAGTAAAGAATTGCTTGTGATTTATATTTTTCTGAAGCTAAAGTCACTTTTAATCAAAGACCCTGGGCTGCCTCGTGTCACTTGTTTTAGAGTTGCACCGGACATGTGGCCGCATTTGCCTATCAAGAATTGGACTACAGTAGAACCACGGTAACTCGAACTCCCCCGCTAACTCAAACTAATTCCCATTTCCCTTGGATTTGACTCCACTTTTCAGTCATTTTTACTCGGTTAACTCGAACTCAGATAACTCGAATTCCTCGCTAACTCGAACTAAACTTCGCTTCCCATTGATTGATTAAAATTTACCCCGATAACTCGAATTTGTGGTTCTTATAACTCGCCACGGATGCCCGTTGAGATATCCCATTAGCTTTTCTTATCGTGTGATCGAATTCTAAGACTACAACAAAGACGGAAGCAATTTGATTAACGAACAGATCACGTACTTGACAGTTATTTACCGATCAAAAGGGTCATACCGGATGCGGTGTCTGCTGTCACAAGGACGAGGGTGCAGAGGAAGTCAGAAGCCATGTACAGCAAATAGAGGCATTAGCAGAAAGAATCTTCAGGAGATCCCTACGACAGCAGACGCTGCATTCATTTTTTTTTTTGTACCTAAGCAATAAGAACTTTACGGATAATAGAACGGCCCCGACGCAAAAGGGAACATAAAATGAGAGTAATAAATAAACTAAGTTACATTCACAGTATTGCATTGTCGTAAGAATGCATAATCGTTACAGTTGTTACAAAATGTATTAGTTTCTCGTGAAATAAATTTAATTTGCACTGTATTGTGTACTGAAGTGCTGAAAATCGATAAACTATTACTTCGTAAACGGAAATGCAAGGGTTACACTTCCGGTATCATTACGAATGCAATTCGATTTGGCCTGATCATATACATAACATTAACAACTAATTTTTGTGGTTATACGTGTTTGCTTAATCTCACAAAATGCGCATTAGAGTTTAGTTTGTAATCGGCTAATTGCGATCTCTAGATTTTCCTGATGCCAGTCCCCGTAAAAAAAGTCCGGAATCTGAATAGCGTTACGGAAAGTCAATAGCGTCAACTCTTCTTTTAAGTAGTTGTGTTAATAATATTATTTGGAGTAAAGTTATTAAATAAACAAAATAAATAACACATTTATTAGTCAACCTTCTCCCACTCGCTGGCGCTTTTCGAAGGCTCACCGTCAGTGAGTTGTACACATCATGCAGATGACGTCTGGCGTTTCGGGTACAACAGCAACAACAGCTAAATAATACAGTTTTTTTATTGCACATGAAATTTTTTTGCGCCATGCTACAATACATGAACCGAGACATTTTCATAATAACTAAATAATACAGTCTTATTATTGCACATGAATGTTTTGCGGCATCCTTTAGTTCAGTTAATTTAATAGTCTGGAAGCATGAAAATAAACATATTTTCTAAAAAAAGCTGTACAATTCATTACATAATAAACGTGATATCCAAGGCGGGGGCAGATGTTGTGAGAACTATTACTAGTTTAGATTAAATTAGATTAAATTACAGTGACATTACATAATAATTACATTACATATAGAATGGTCCTGGTTCGTCGATCGAGCTCTAGTCTCCTCCGCAGCCGTTTTTTGGGATGTCACGCAACGCTCCCCCCAAAAAACGGAGACTAATCGAGCTCTGGCCGGGACCATTGTGTTGTGTTCTTGGGCAAGACACTTGACTCTCACAGTGCTATTCTCCACCTGAGATTCTATAAAGAACAATGGCGTGCAACAAAGTATGAGATCGCTGTCACTTTGATTTGAATGTAAGATCTTCAGGAAAGTCTCATCGGAGGGAAAGTGCACGCCTTTTGAAACAAGTTTCATCAAACTGTAATAAAAAACAAACCAAGTTTTCTACCGATTCTAAACTTACAGTTTGAATATTTTCTTCAACTATACTTTGTATTTCCTGTGGAATATTTCAACGAGCGAAACGTTTCGACTAATGGTGAAGTAATTCATAGTTTTTTTTATTAAGTTCTTTATTTGATTTTAATGCGAGAGCAATTTCATAGGCCAGTTTCGATACATTCAAATTCTAACAAGGCTCTCAGCCTTAGGGGACCAAAGCAAGAGATATTGTTTATTCCTTCCTCGAATTCAATGTGATTTCTTCTCTAAGCCTTGGCGCCATGTTGGAATTTTGAGATATCGAAATTACTGTGCTGTATATATTTGTGATGTCATTATGCACTTGTGACAAAGTCTTCAAGACTGGAATGCCATTCGGCTAAACGTATTGTTTTCTGTGTTCTCTCCTCAGGGTGAAAACATCCAATTTTTGTATCATCCTGGATAAGCTGATAAGGATGTGTTCTTCTACACACATCACATAAGTATGTTAACATTACTTTATTTCCTCCTCTCATTTGGACTGTCTATATGCATTCCATGGATCTTGGATCTTTTTGAACGATCGGTCTGAATGGGACTAAGAACTGACAAAAAGGAGCTGGTTACAAATTCTCATCCTGCGTTTCTTGACATCTGAAGTGTAGACTGGTTCTACATCCAAAATTGAAAAAAAAAATGATTAGGAACAATTGGACTGTCTGCATGCGCTGAATGGATCTTGAGCTTTGTACAAGAGATATTGGGTGTAAGAACTGGCCCACAAGGGAGCTGGTTCCACCCTGTAAATTCTCTTCCTGAGTTTCTTGACCTGTGAAGCATAGACTGGTCCTACATCCAAATTGCCGGCACAAGATAAGAATTATGTTTAGGAACAATTGGACTGTCTGCATGCGCTAAATGGATCTTGAGCTTTGTACAAGAGATATTGGGTGTAAGAACTGGCCCACAAGGGAGCTGGTTCCACCCTGCAAATTCTCTTCCTGAGTTTCTTGATCTGTGAAGCATAGACTGGTCCTAGATCTAAATTGCTGGCACAAAAGCGAGAACTTGTTTAGGAACAATTGGACTGTCTGCATGCGCTGAATGGATCTTAAGCTTTGTACAAGAGATATTGGGTGTAAGAACTGGCCCACAAGGGAGCTGGTTCCACCCTGTAAATTCTCTTCCTGAGTTTCTCGATCTGTGAAGCATAGACTGGACCTACATCCAAATTGTCGGCACGAATTAAAACTTGGACTGTCTGCATGCGCTAAGTTTCTTTTAACTCACCAAAAATGAGGAAATTGTATTCACAAGAGGACCACTGGATATGTAACTCTATTATGACTTTCTTCCGCGTATCTTATTTTCTCATCTCCTCTCTTAGTTAGACTTTTACTCTTAGTCCCTTGCCTCATTTGATAATCTACTCAGATCACGCTCGCCATATGGCGACGGATAGTGTGAAATATTCTTACGATGATGGGGGAAAATTGGCGAGAGAAGTAAAACCTTATATAGGTCCGCAATGCGTACATTTTCAAGTGGCGTTTGTGCGTTTCTTTTCCTAGCTAGCTGCATTGTTAAGTCGTGACTTTCAGTTTAAACAGACCTCGATTTTGTTTTGTTTTTTAACCTGATTTTTAAGTGGGGCAAATCTCTGCTGTTTATTGTTTCGCAAGGTCTGAGAAATGACAATAGCGAAAACAGTTCGAAGTAGTTTGCGTTGCTTGCGCCAACCAATCGGTGCGCTTGTTATATAACATAACATCAACCTATCCAATCACAGCGCGTTAAAACACCATGATATCGACCCGTTACCAGCTTCTCTGACTGGGGGGGGGGGGTAGGGGTTGGTACGGCGCGGTGTGACAACTAAATTTTAAACAGAGTAACGGGCAGGTTTCGGTAGATTTTGGGAGTTTGATTGTTGTTGCCTCACGAGTACACTCATGCATTCCGCTCTCTATTTCTTTTCCTCAGTCGATCGATCATCTCCTTGGGCGCTGCGGCGATTCTCTGAGGCCATTCTGTTTAAAGGACGTGACACTGTTTTCATTGCCTGGGTGTTGAAGCAAAGAAGTCGGGTATGTTTTAAACAAAGCTATTCAGAAAACTTTCAAAGACCGAACTGGGTAACATTATTTGAAGGCTTATTTTATCTTCTGATAGAACTTTAGCAAGATAAACAGTTGACCTTTGGTCGAAGTGAAGCCTTCAGAGTCGCACAGTGGGACACAAATGCAAATGTATGGACGGTTTCTCCATGTATTCATTTTTTTAGAAAAAGAAAAAGAAGTCGGAGCTCAGCTTTGAACCTGCGACCTTCACCTCTCAATTCTCGCACGAGAGGCGCGCGCCTATCCATTGTACCAACTGGCGTTGAATGATTATTAAGGAGAAAAATTACGTTATATTGCTACCAGGCTGATGGTTATCTGAGGTTTCAGGCAACAGCTGATTTTTCAGGCAACAGCAACGATTTTGTATTGACTATGTACATTTTAAAACGTTTCGATTTTTATTGCAGTAAGCAAACTCGCTTTTGTGTTAAAGATTAAATTATTGTTTATCACTGGTTAAAAGCGCCATTTTGCATCTTTTTTGTGCTTTTAAAATCACCCCTATACTTTTTTAAACCGAGTTGTAAACAGTGTGGGAAGTCAAATGGGTCCATGTTTTACGAAGTGTGTAAGCAATTATAATTTTTAGCTTGGAAAAAACTTGTGTTCTGCGCACCGGCGCGTTGCTTTGCACTGACTGCTTGATACGTTGGAAGAAGATCAATTGTAGGCTCTAATATCCCCCAGATTAATTGGGGAAAGTATTTATGTATATTTTTTTTTCTCCAAGGTAAAATGAAGAAGCAGCTTTAAGTTCTAAAAGATGGCTTTCGAAAGGATCACGAACATTGTAGAATTCTGTGTGAACGCGATGGAAAAACTCGTGTAAGTCATATTGACCTGTTTACTGTGAATTTGATTGTTTTCAAATTTCCGTATAGCAAAGATATCAGTGACGTGAAACAAAGAGCTCTTTTGTTTAACGCTTTGAACATTGTGTAGTTCGTGAGTTTATAAGTATTTTTATAACGATTACGATAAGGATTGCATATTCTGAAGTTTGACAGCTTGGCATGAGGCCAGAACGTTTTATACATTATTTCCGCAGTGATCAAACTTGAAGCTAGTCTATCGATTTGCGAGGAAGCAGTCAGTCCCGTCTAATATTTCCTGTTTGTGTCTTTGTATATTAATCATTGTTCACGGAAAAAGCTGTTGATCAACTGTTTCTTTCTTTCTTGCATTCTTTCTTTCAGATACCTTAGAAATGACCGGTTTGAGTAAAGGCCAAAGAAATATATCAAAGCTGAGAAGAAAGGAAGTCCGCCATCACAGACTAGCATTTATTTTATACCGATCTCGTAGAATAACTTTGAACATGCGCTTGGGCGTTGATGTGGAAAACCACAACCACCACTAACTAGCATTTATTTTATACTTTATAGCAAGATTATGGAGTTCCCATCCTTGTGGTACAACTTTGCACTTACGCGTGCGCGTTTGGTATCAAACTTCCGAGTAAAATTTTTCTAAGTCTTTTGGCGGGAAACGTTTGTATGAATAAAGTTCACTCGCGCTCTCTCTCTCTTTCAGATGCCATGAAAATGCCCAGTTTGAGCAATTGCCAAGAAAAAAATTTTCAATCTTGGAGGGAAGGAAAAAATTGATGTGGAACACCGCCACCTCCCCGCCACCACCACTAACTAGCATTTATTTTATAGTATATAGCAAGAGTTTGCAGTTCTCATCCTTGTGGTACAGAAGCCTCTAATACGCATGCGTATTGGGTGAGTATGTCCTCCCTGTAAGAAGCTAGATGTATTGTAAGTAGTAACTGTAAATAAGCTTGAAGCTAAGTTACTTACAGTCACGACATGTATCCTTAGTCGGATGTATGTCGTGACTGTAAGTAACTTAGCTTCAAGCTTATTTACAGTTACAACTTACTACTTACAGGGAAGAAATACTCACCCAATACGCATGCGTATTACAGGCTTCTGTATCACAAGGATGAGAACTGCAAACTCTTGCTATATACTATAAAATAAATGCTAGTTAGTGGTGGTGGCGGTGTCCCACATCAATTTTTTCCTACCTTTCAAGACATGAAATTTTCATTTGGTTTTTCCTTCTTCTTGACGTTCTTGCTCTCTCATATTAAATAAACTGAAGTGACAGTGTACAGCATTGACATATCTTTATTCTGTAATACTGATTAAGTTGACAAGATCAATAAAAGAACATTTCATAACAAAACAGCTTCAATATAAATGTCTTTATAATGATCGCTATTAGAGTAAAATAACGCTAAGTTTTGCGTGTCTCTCAGTACACAACTGAAGTCCGTACGGTACCAATATCTAAACAAACCGACTTCACTAAAACCTTACCTTACGAATACGTTCTTTCAAGTAACTAGTAACAATAAAACTATATTTTATTAACGTCGCACGAAAACTGTGCGCTACAGCTGCATATATACTATAGAGTAGAATGAAGAAGTGTATAATTAAACTAATACTGACAACTTCAAAAACCTCCTGGCGAGTTACTGCAGAGCACGAACATAGTAATGCGTACTGTATACTTTTATTTCCCTTTAAATTTCACGAAAAGCTGAAAACAGTCCAGCAACGATTTCCCCGACAAAAAAGAAAGCTATGGCAAACAGGCAACGGGAGGTTTGAGCAACGACGACGCACAACGCGCGTAATTTAGTCATTTCACTTTCTTTTTCATATTGAACAGCTCAGAAATTTACCAAGAAGTACAAAAGACATGCAAAGCTATTGTCCTGTTCATTAAACCTTTTGTTTGCCGAAGTTCAAGTTGCTGTTGTCGTAGTTTGTTAAACCTCCCTAATATCGATCTATTTTGGCCTGTTTAATTTTCACGAAATCCAAAATGAAAGCCCTCACGAAAGTAGAATACAAGCTAATGAGAAACGAAATACTTTGTAGCCTAATCACGTTAAAGCCCTCAAAATTTAACATTCAGGGCAAATAATTTGACGATAAACGCGGTTTCGGGAAATAACATTTTTCCACATGGTGAGAGGTTAGTCGTAGCACTTAGCACACTCAGAAGACGAGAAGTTAACACTTCGTAAATTTTTCTTTTTGACTAAATTCGTGTGGTCGCGATGAGCTATATGTGCCCTAGTTGAAAATAATGTGATCTTCAACCTTTCTTTGACATCGTTTGATTTAAATTATCTAACCTGTAAGTGGTAGATCTATTCTGAATAAATGTCCTTCAAGCATGAACCGTGTATTAGAATAGAAGTCCATGTTAACATTACCAACAACTCTCTCATCATTGCACTACCTGAGAGGAGAATAGCGTCAAACCTGAAATATAACAATTGAAAAAAAAAAAACAGTCAATATCAGTTGCCTGTCACTATTTAGAGTACATGTACTGTTAATGAAAAGTCAAAGTTAATCGAATAATAAATAGTTATAGTACAGTATAGTACAGTATAGTATAGTTGGAACTCTCCTCAATTCTCCTGTCCGTATCTCGTTTTAAAATATTAATCACGGCTATATTGACTTTGACCGGAACTCACTTGAGCCTGCGGTGCTAATTACCCAGCGTTTCAGTACATACGTACATTATTAATATTTGCACATTTAACAGTTGGTTTGTACAAGTGGCGCAGTGGAGTGAAAGTTTACCTTACGAGCGGGACTTTGCAAGATTGAATTTCATAGATGGCACAAACTTTTTTTTTCCTTTTCATTCTCTTTTTTTAAGCGCATACGTTGATGTCAAAAAAACATTTAGAGAAAGGCAGCGTTTGCTGCGTTTAAAAAATCGTCTGAAATTGCTTTCGAACTCAATATGCTAGCCCTTGTAGCGCTTTAAGTCACAGCTAGTATCAAGTAGGTTAGTGAAGGAAAAACCATGAAGACTTTCCCTTGCAATCGAATTGCCAGGGAAGAACCATAAGTCTTTTCCTTACTGTCGTAAAGTCGTTTCACCTTCTACCTCTCGAATAACTTGACACGGTGCAAGCGACTATGAAAGCCTTATGCACTGGTCAACGGAATGTTCAAATGTCTCACAAGAAGTGAAGGAGTGATGGAGTGAAATCGCTCCACGCCTACAACTTGGAAAATGACTTTTTCCTAGTCGAAACCTACCCAACTATTTCAATGTTTGTACCTAGAACAACATGTATTGAATAATTCTGTAAGCGAGCTTTCGAGACCCAAAGCAATGAAGGAGTGCAAACAAGACTCGATTCAAAGCGACCGTGCTCTTTACCAATCATTCCTTCAGACCAAAATGTATCATTTTCGCACCCTATTTTTACACGTCCTCTACACTCTAATACCCTTACTTAGACCTACTCTGGAGCCGGGAGAACAGAAACTGGTTAAAAAATATGGCAACTATCCACTGGCCTTTTTCAAAGCAAGAAAAAAAAAGGCTTTGAATACTAAAGAGGTTCGAATAATCGGTTTTTACTGTATTGTACCTACATGTCAGTGCATGCAGACAGTCCAATTCCAAACTAGTTTTTATCCGCCTTGCGCCGGTAATTCGGATGTAGAACCAGTCTATGCCTAATATGTCAAGAAACTCCTTGCTTAGTGTCACCAACTCCTTTTTGTAAGCTCTGAGACCGATTTCTCGATTAAAAGTTCAAGATCTATTCAACCCATGGAAATTCTAACAAGTTTCGATCTGGATCAGTGAGAGGATAGGAAGAAATTAACAAGTCCAGTAACGTCAACATACCTACGTGATGTGTGTAGAGGAACAGCTCATTTAGGATGAACCGGAAAAATTCGTTTCTTCGTCCTGCGGGGAAAACATAAAAACTAAATTTTTAGCCAAGCGAAATTCCACACTTGAAAACTTTATCACGAGTGCATGATTATAACCAAAATGAATACGCAATTTGATCAGTAAAATAAACATGGCGCCAAGGCTCAGAGAACTAAAACAAAAATATTGCATTAAGGTTGAGGAACGAATAAACAAGTTCTTTTGTTCCTGTAAGCCTAAGAGCCATGTTAAATTTTTAATGTATCCAAAACGTTACTGCATTGTGATCAAGGCTGTTATGATTGTTGCTGTTGCCTTTACACACAGAAGATATATTGAATACGAACTTTGCAATACAGTATGTATGAAACGAATGGTTGAAGCATGAAATTCAAACTGCAAGGTTACAATTGTGACAAAATTTGTTTGGTTTTGATCAAATTACGGTTAATTTCAAAACGCGCGCACCTTCACTTCGACTGTGCAGTTAGCGTTGAGCTAATGTAATCCAAATTCTTACCTTAATTTGTGTGGCGTTAAGTTTCCACGAAAACGACTTTGGATACCCGGTTACGACCCATTTCTACTTTTAAAAAATGGCTGTTGGAAAAAAAGGAAAAGCAAAGGAAAAAGGTTTCCGCTTATTACCCGGGAGGGGGGGTCGGGTATTTGCCTTCCACCAAGATTTTAATGAAAATAAGACGAGAAACGAAGAAAATACAACATTTTTGAGCCAGTACTCCGGAACAATTTACCAGTCTGCTTTCAAAAAATCCCCTGGGGGTCGACCCGGAGGAGGCCTAATTGACTGATGCATCAGTGACAGGAACGTTATACCTGTAGCACGGGCTGTAACAATTCACGAACGTAATTAAGAAATGCATCATTTGGCAAAATAGTAAAAGACAGGAAAAATAATACTAAAGAATATGTAACACAAAGAGTGAAAAGTACAAAAAAAAATTTCGTTTTCCAACTGAGAACTCACCCAGAACTCGACTTGTCTTCACTTGCGCGAGAACGAGCGCGCGCGTGTCGTGTTAAAAACATCACAATAGTCACTCAACGTACGTAGACACATTCAATTGAAGAACACTGTGCAAGTTGCGCGTTAAATTTTCTCCTGATATTTTACTCTCAACTGTTTTGCTTTCAGTCAAAGAAAAGTCAAGTCCAGGTAAGAATCGTTATAGAAGCTTGTTAGGTTAGGTTTCTTCAGTTCTTTTTGGCTGTTGTTTTTAATGATAAAAACTGTGTTGAACAGAGAAGAAACCTGGAAACTGAACTTGGCAATAAGTATCAAGCGATCAGAATAATGGAGGAAGATATTCAAACTACAATTTAAGATGACACTATAGGCCAGAGTCAAACCCGGCCACATTACTGGGAAGTGAGCGCTGTCATAACTATGTTTAAACTTTTAGTATCCGCCAAATCAGACTGGAAAATCCAGAGGGGTCGGGTGAGGGGAACAGCTCAGAGTACGGATATGTTCTGGCTTTATAGCAATGGTATCATACGGTCTTCACTTTGCAAATGCGTCTCAGCATTCTAACAAAATAAATATCTGATCTCATCATAAGAAAAATTCTAACATGAAGAGGTCTGAAAAACTGGGTGTTACTAAATTTCGGATCCAATGCTTTATTTCAGGCAATTCTATCACATCGGTACCCAGTACACTTGCGTTTTCTTACTTCTACAAGCCAAAGAAAAAATACGTTAATCTGTGGGTAATGAAATTTTTCTCTTTTTTCAGTCCATGCTGACATTAACACCACTTGACACGGACCAGTTTACTCACGGGTTTTTTCATCTGGTTTGTGCAAGTAATGTGCAATTTTTTAACAGTTATTCCACTCTTGCTTGTCACCAGTTGGAGATGTGAAAGCCTAACGGCTGATGTCCTCAGGACTGGGGCTCACGTGGTCTAGGTTCCAGCCCTGTCTGAGCCATAGTTTATAGCATTGTGTTCATGGCATTATGTTCTAGACACTTTACTTTCACAGTGCCTCTCTCCACCCAGGAGATATGTATACCCTTTACTAACCGAGTTTGAGGGCACTACTTTAAGTTACGGACCGAGTTTTTTAACCTATTGATTTATGGCCTAAGAGCGAAGCGCGCGGGCCATAAATCGAAGGGGAAAAACAAGGAATCGTAACTAATACAGTAGTACATAGCGAGAAGACGAGGTTAGTAAGGTATTTATTATATCTCTACTGTGTGTCTGACGCGTTCGGGAACGATTTCTATTCACACTCTATATACACTTTATTTCATTTTTTTACACTTTATTATTATTTATAATTATTCAGGCAGAACGGCTTCAAATTTCTGACGTACCTCGAAAGTAAAACGAGTCAATTTGAAATCGTTGTTAAGTTTTTAATACACGATTTCAGAACTAAAAGAAAGTTTCAAACTTTCACTTGCTATAAAAGTTAAGAACACTTGGCGATAAATCACGGAACATTTTGGCAACAAAAACAGCTTTAAATTTTAGCGTAGAATACGGCCCACTAAATTGACCAATCACAGTGCGCGTACTAACTGAGAGATGAGTAATTTATGCTGGGGGTAACCCTGCAATGGGTTAGGTAGGTATTCTTTATTTATCCACGGTATTAATTGACATTAAACATTCTCTTCCATCGAGCCGTGCTTACTTAACTAATTGAATAATACAAGCATCCCATGCTACAGGAACCGGGACAAACTCAGGCAGCTCAGACTTTACCTACAGTCTGTACCTAACTTAATTTAGCATGTCTCAGTTGCTTGTAAACTAATTTGGTTGCTGTCAGCTCCCTCCACATAGTACTGCACGTATCTTAACTTATAACTTCTACAGAAAAGTTTGTCATTTGGCTGTACAAAGCAAAAGAGAATGAAATGTACATTGCACTGCCAAGACTATGATGACCCATTTGTTCCTTCCATAGTTAATGGAGGGGACTATGTTCCTTCCAATACACTCAATGTAGATTTTAGCTTTAGGTTCAAATGCCCATAAGTGTAGCAGCTCTCGTAAGCTTGTAATTCTTTTGCTTGTTAGCAGCTGTTGTTGTTCTGTGGCTGGGGGTATTGTTTCTGTTGTTTGTTCAAGTGAGACATTGCAAGACTCCCAAATGCAACTTGGAGCAGCAAGTGTAAATAACAACAATACACCAAATCTCAGAAAAAAATTATTGACTTACCATTGATGAACACTGGTCTGGTTTGTCAACAACCATCATGTATTGCTTTGGAGTCATCACTGATATGATAAAGTTGTCATCACATTTATCATTTATACAGCAACGCTGTTGTTTGGAAGGATATCTGACCACAGAAACTCTGAAACAAACAAAGGAATAGAAACATTTACTGATTGTTAATTTAGTAATAAGAACTAGAGATCTAGATGTAAGAGCAGGATTACTAAAACTGTCCTTATTATTTATAAATTATAATGTGACAAGACATTGTTCGGTTGATACTTCACCCTAGGAGAAAAATAATTAGAGATCCTTAGGTTCACTTTAATGTATACAATGAAACCCTGTCTTACTGCTACCCTGTTAATATGAGCGCCATGTTATTACAGCAACTTTATTCCAGCCCAAGCAAATGCTCAAGAAGTCATTTTCTTATTTAAAGAACCCCTGTTAATACAGCTGGATTTTTATGGCCCATTGGTAACCACATTAAGAGGGTATCACTGTAGTTTTCTGTCTTCCTGCATTAACTATGAACAGCCACTGGTGAGGATAGTTTGTATCTCATAGTAGAAAAAATATAGAAAAAATCATTTGGTTGAAGTCAAATCAAGAAACAATAACATTCCAAGAGTTAGACTTATCTAATGCTTGTATTAGCACATAGGAAGTTTGAGTTAAGTGTTTCTTAACTGAGTTTGTTACATCTTACTTAGTACAATTGGGTCAGTACAAGCTATGTCAATTAGTTTGAGAGTAGATTGAATGGTAACAAAAGAACATCAGAGTAGATCCTGCAATTGTCTCAATATGTGCCTACTCACAGAGGTGTTATTCATGAAAATAATTTGTTCACACTCAGTAAATTACAAAGTGCACCCAAAGTGCATGGCTGCTTGATTAGTTCTTTTCTTTAGTGACAATAAATGGTTCTTTGTTTTGTGGACTCAGCTGAGAAGTGTGATCTTTGCCAAAAACAACATCCCCTTTCCCCCGCCCACGTATTTTACTTAACGTATGTAGTAGTGAAAATCCATATTAAAAAAGTACAAACAAAAAATGGTAGAAGGGTAAAGCTGTAGGAGCATTAAGGTAGAGGGACTAAAAGGTAGAGTTGTAGAAGAGTATAGATGTAAAAGACAGGAAGGGTAGAACCATAGAAATATACAGATAACTAGGTGGGGTTACAAGAAGTGTAGAGCTGTAGATGGCGGTATAGAGAAAGTAGAAGTGTGCAAAGGTAAAGCCACATTTATTTAATTAGTAAATGTTTCTAAATTTTCAAAGAACATAGAACAAGAAGCAATAGGGAGTAATACATAAATGTAATACATAAATGTTTAATAGTCCAGTATAAGTGAGACTGTGTTGTTAACAAGGCAACATAACATCTGCTTGAATAACAGTAGTGTAAATATTTTATGATTATACTCTCTTAATTGAGTGTTATAAAATGAGCCCAGTTGTGCAAAGTGGCCTCTTCCGAAACTTTAACTACAAAGCAAAGACTCACAAAAATGTTTTTAACTCAGAAAGCGGTGCACATGTGCAAGCAAAAAGAAAAAGACCGGTCCAGAAATTACTGTCCCTACATTTTAGGAACAGATAGAGACTTCCCACTGTCTCAGTATTATTTTTTAAAATGAATGCAATTGGACTCCGTAAATTTGACCAAACATCACTTTTATTTTAGCATCAATATCAAGTCATGGTTTAATATGCGTCATTCAGTTATGATACATCCAGTTAATTTGGAGAGCATGAAAGAAGTGTAAGAGTTGCCTGTGGTGCAACCAGGAGCAACTCTAGCTCTAACTAAAAAGAACAACTTACTAATTAAAGTCAGAAAACAATGTAAGGCAGAAAGTGATACACCACAAAGATTCATGGATGTGCAGCCAATGAGGCCTTCCAAGGGGTAAAAGCAACAAGCGACACAACCCTAAAAACAAGCAATACAGGAATTTCTAATCAGCAACAAGCGAATCAAATGCACCCCTAAAATTCAACAGTGACTCAAGAAGCACTAGAAAAGACAACAGCATTGTCCTTTTGGACTTTTTTGGCTATTTACAAATTGTATTCTCTTGTAAAGTATGCAATTGTCAGAAACTTGTGTGCTTTTCCATTGAATAAACTCTAAAAAAAGCAACCCTGTAGTGACAGTGACATGCGACTCCATGCAAAAAAATGACATTGACATTTGCTTCTCCTCGTTAGGCGACATTGGTACATGAAAGAATGTGACATGGCGACATGGCTACCCCCTTGGAAGGCCTTGTCAATACCCTTGACCCTGAGAAAAAGTTTGGTCCAGCACCTCCACAGAAGTAGTAAAAACCCAACCTACATCTTAGAACCTGGCTTACTGACTAACAGATAACAATCTCATACAACAAAATAAAGATAACAGTAATTGCTATCTCTGTTTCAAAATACAAGTATGTGTTTTATACTCACCATCTCTTAGTGGCATGAACTTTGGAGATTACACTTCCAGCAAACACTCATGCCAATGATATCTACACTGTATCTGGTCATTGTCCCTTTTAATCAAAGTTAGTTCTCTGGTGGATAATAATGATAATTATAAACATTACTTGCACTGTACTGAGACCCCATGGGCAGTGCTCCAGATTTCAAGTCATGGGGATGACCATGATTGGCTAGTACTGAAACCAAGAACGGAGGAATGCTGGAACACCGGAACACTTTAACCCGGAACGCCAGAATACTAAACCCTGGAATACTAAAACCCGGAACACAAATTACAAAAAACCCGCAATGCATTAAAAAATCCTAAATACCTGATTAATAAAACTTACCAAACCCAGGAACACAAAAGAACCCTAATGTCGGATTACTTAAACCCAAAACTTAGATAAAAACCCATTCTTCTGGGAATACTAAAACACATGCTTCAAACAGGAGATATTGTGCACATGTGGTCATCTTTTCCCACCAAAATATAATTATGATAATGTATCTACTGTAGTCAGCCATGCATTCATCCTGGGATCAGGGAGGGGGGGAGGGGGACAACCCAAAAGGAAAACCTCGGGGATGCTCGTTCGAAAATATGAATTAAACCCCTAAAGGAGACCAAACTGAGCGTGGCTTGAGCTTTATTTGACCCCTTAGATACCGCTTACAACAAAATAACTTGATTGCCAGCTGCTGGTCCAGAAAGGAGTATTTGCTAGTAGACTGGACTTGAGAAACCAGTGGAATCGAGCTTAATAATGGAAATAAGAACGTTAACTTTCTAACATTATTATTTTTTCACGTGCAGCCAAAAAGAAACTTTGAGAGCTAAAAATAGTGGTGTTTTACCATCAATACTCTAAGTAAAACCAGAGAAGTCCGCACCTCCAATCTTTTCATATGATACTCGCAGAAAACTGTTATATTTGGAGGCCTACAGTCAACGTGAAAACTTGAAATTTGAAGGCATCCCCGAAACTTTCGCATTGAGCAAAGAAGATGGAGCTAGTCAGCGGGGCGAAGTGTCCACTGAAAATACAAAAGCGGTGCTGACTGATTTCTTAGGAAGAGTTCTGGGAATAGAAGATGCACAGAATATCGAATATCAATGAGTACACCGAATGGGCAAGCCGAGAAAGGAAAATGGAAGACAAAGGATCATTATTGCACGCTTCCTAAGGTTTTCAGACCGAGAACGGGTGCTTAGATGCGGACGTAAACTCAAGGAAACAGGATACAGGATGTATGAAGACCTCCCGAAAGAAATCCACGAGATGCGAAAGCTCCAAATGGAGAAGTTAAAGAATGCCAGGAAGGATGGTAAACGTGCATATTTCAGTAGATCAGAGCCCGACAAACTTTACATTGACGGTAAATGCGTTAAAATGTAAAATGTAATAAGTTTATCTGGGTTAACGCTGCTATCATAATTATTCATTTTCTCTAGAAAATGTTAATTTAAGAACAGTAGAAAATTCCTGCTATATTTGTCGCTTTCTACTTTATCCGTTATGCTATTTTATCTCACACCTCATGGGCGTTCCCTGTTTGATCGTTTTACGCTCCGGTGAAAGAGTTTCGGGTGGAATGATGTATAAGGCGTTTATTCGTGCTCGTAAACAGTTCTTCTGGAGCAAGAGGTATGTGGGATTTGTTAACTTATTTTCGCCCTCAGTCTTCATTTTCATTTTATGTCCATGCAGTTTTATCGCAGTCTGTTAGATACAAATTTAAATCATTTAAGTCGCACTCGATTATTATACCGTGTTCATTTTCATATTTTAGGAATGCAACATCGATCAACCTACTCTTATGAACAACGTTTGCTTTAATGTTCTTTCCTTAAATGTTAGAGGAATTCGTGATCTCAACAAACGTGCACTTTTTGTGGAGATCACGAAGAAACTCCTGAGCATCTTCTCATCAGTTGTACCTATACTAAAAACTTTTGGCTTTCGGTTATTTCTTGGCTAAATGTTCACAATATGAAAATTGATAAGCTTGATGAGATAATGATCCTCTTTGGTATTCCCAATAATATCCCAGCGAATTGTTTGTTAAATCACATAATCATTCTTGGGAAATATACCATTTACTCATGTCGTTGTAAAAATATCAAGCTGTCTGTATCCTTACTGAAGGCTAAAACAACTGAAACTCGGAAACTTGAATCTTTAATTGCAAAAAAGAATAAAAAAGAATCTATTCATTATAAAAAATGGGAAAACATGTTATCGTAATAACATGTTTCCCCAATAAATTTAAGTACTAATAGTTATATATGCAGTTGTGTATACAAACGCTCTACTCAAAAGAAATTTGTTTAAATATCTGTACAAATTATTATATAGGTTTATATTATTAACCACACTATAATCTATATCTAGCTGACTGTGAATAAAAATGTAAGTCAGTTGTAATTAGTGTTAGGGGGTAGCGTAAGCGTTAGTGTAATTAACTTTATATTTGTTTGTATTACTCTAGTATTTGTGCTTTAAGTAAAATAAAAAAATAGTAAAAAAAAAAAAATGAGGTCGAAGATTTCACATTTCACTCTGTGCACAAGTGAATATACAGCTGAACCCCAGTACCTCAAATTGCCAAGGGAAATGAAATTACTTTGAGTTATAAAGTCAATTTGTACTCTTCCAGTGCAAAATGTTACGGCTCATGATTCCGCAAAAGTGAAAAATGCTTCAAGTTAACAGGGTTTCGAGTTATTGGGGTTTCGAGTTATAGTGGTTAAAATTACAGTAAATATCCAAGGCAAATCCAAGGGAAATCAGTTTTACTTCGAGTTAGCGGGGAATTTGAGTTACCAAGGGTTCAAGTTATCGGGGTTCAACTGTATGAAAGATCATATATTTGAAATGTGGAGAAAGATATGAAGACATGACTGACCATCGCAGTTATACACAACTGCGATACCGCAGAGGTCATGGGTTCGAATCCCATTCAGGCCTGAAATTTTTTCAGGCTTAAATTTCACAACTTCTTAAGTTGTGTATAACTGCGACGACCAATCATGTTTTCACTCAGTGTGTTGGCCATGGAGATGTCCACTGAACAATCAATAGACCTTGTGATGTTTTTTTGGTTCGACATTTTATTTTGTTACACTGGCAAGGAAGACTTTACACTGTTTCTCATTGGGAATAAACTGAAGTGGTTTCCGTAATTCCATTGAATTCTGATCTCGTAATGCAATGAGCTTTTGATCGCTGACCAACGCATTGCCTTTACGTAAAAATTGAGCTAACATCAGGAAATTCAGGAATTTTTTTTGTCCTTGCTTTAGTATTCCAGGCCCCAGTTGTTCAAAGGCTGGATAACGCTATCCACCGGATAAATCACTATCCAGCGGATAAGTGTTAACAAAACAAACCGCGCTATCCACTGGATAGTGATTTATCCGGTGGATAGCGTTATCCACCTTTCGAACAACCCGGGCCAGGTGGTTATTTACTTATTTATTTAGTTTCTATTTTTTGGTGTTCAGCATTTTAGTAATCTTGCAATTTAATAAACCATAAAACTAAAATCTTAAGTTAAGAGGTTGAGCATCCTAAGTGAGGTAAACATCGTCTTAAACTTTGACATCGGTCATCTTATTTTGAGGCACCATGGCTTAAAATAAGATAATTATATCTTATTTTAAGAATGTTAAGCTCTTATTCTGTATAAGATTCTTAACTGTCTTATTTTAAGATTTGTATTGTGTCTTAAATTAAGATGAAATTATCTTAAAAAGATCTGTTACTCTTATTTTAAGTTTAAGGAGTCTTAACTATCTGTTTTTAAAAGGATACATGTCTTAAATCAAGACATTGAACAGACTTAAATAAATTTCAAGACAATTTCCCAATCCTTAAGATTTTTGAGTCGCACTGCATCTTAAATTAAGACTAACACTTTTTGGGAGTAATAAATTTAAGATTGCAGTTTTAAAAAACTGTGTATATTCTTACAATGCATCATAAGCATTGCTCACTTTTCTTTTAAATTTTTTAACATTTTATTATTGTTTAAAACACAATTACAAGAGTGATACAAACAAATAACATAGTTAACTACACTAATGCTTGTAAACACTACCCAGTTACACTAATTACGAATTTACCGGTACATTGCATTACATTCACATTATACATTATTTTACATTATATTTATTATTACATATTACATTACAGTACATTATATTACATTCACAGTCAGCTAGATGTAATTAAGGGTGTGGTTGACAATATAAACCATTATTATTTGTATGAATACATTTAATTTACATATCAGAAGATGAATATTTAACAATAATATTATTCCACAAGCACGTGATGGATATGAGATGGTAGATAGCCAATGAGGCGCATAGTGCTGAGTTGGCTATAATCATCTTATATCCAACAAGGGCGAGTGGAATAATTGTTTTATTAGAAATGCCCCAAAAACAGAGCAAACTACAAACTTAACAAAAATAAAAATGCTTCAAAAAAAATTCATGCGTACGCTTACCATATTCGTAGAGCATGGTATAATGGCTCATGGCCCATGATGACTAAGCCAATTGCATTATCCAATGATCCAGTCTTTAAAAATTAAGAAAAATAAATATACATGTAAGTCTGCATTTGGCTAAAAAATGACTACAAGTTAATTTTTTTCAAAGGTGACCACAGAAAAGCAATTGCGTGACACTTAGTAAATTATAAAATGACATGTTATCACATATTTGACGAAAAAACAGTCTTTATCCTCAGTCTGCATTTTGTACCTAGTCTGCATTTTGGACTGACCAGTTTTTAAACATTTAAGTGGAGTAATTCATTTATAAATTACATATTCACAAAATAAGACAATTTAACATCTTTGACTAACTAAGATGTTTTTGAGCATTAAATAGTCATATCTAGGCACCTTGTGGTTAAGATGTTTGGTGGCTAATTTTAAGGCTGGAAAAGCTTAAATTAAGATGGACACTGGTTCCTTCCCCATGCCTCATACTAAGATGTAACTATCTTATTTTAAGATGATTTGTAGTGTTAAAGTAAGATGATCACTCTTTTAAAATTAAGAAAAATTTATTATTGTCTTACCTCGGCACCAGTCGATGAAAACGTGTCTTAATCTAGGATTTTAGCTTTACAGAGTATGATTTTTTATGTTCCGGGTTTTAGAAAATTCATTTTTAAACCAAGCCACCCAAAAGGACAATCTGATGTATTAAGTATTAAGCTAAAGAGTTAAACTTAACAAACAAACGGTTTAATAAAAGTTGATGGATGGCTTGTAGCACGATGAACGTATATATAATAAGTATAAGAATTCAGTTGTTCTCACCTTACTAAATCAGTCAGCTAACTCCTCAGCTAACAACAGTCTTTGTAAAGTTTCATTTAGTTACACGGGAAAAGACGCTTTCAAAAAACATAAACATTCGAGTAAAAGAGACGGCCATTTTGGAAATTGAGGCTCGGTCACTGAGCATTAAACAACAAGGCGTGGTTACAAAACTTAGCCTTGCTCGCCGGGAGCCTGTTCGCAGGCTAAGTGTCCATCTGAATGTCCCCATCTCATGTCTCTCATGCTAGACATGCATCTCTCTTTATAACAACCTTGATTCTTATATGAAGTCTAAGATAACCAAAACTACTTGCTACAAAGACTACAAACGGTGTTAATTTTTATGAAGGATTTTCTCGATCGCACCGTCAGCTACTGTGCATCCGGCTTCCGCGCAGAAGAGAGGCTGCATCAAGCACAGTGACAACAGACCCTGGAGGGAGGAGACGCAATGAGTGACTGTATAACGTTCTCTTAGATTAACGTCTGCGCGCAGTCTAATCTTATCAGATGTTTTAAGTTTCTCCGTAGCACGAGGAAACAGGAAGCCTTCTTATCAAAGTCAGTAGCAAGTATCGTAGCCAGCCAGCCGGTAGGAAGTGCCGCAACTCACAAAGGGTTTTAGATCGCAAAAAAAAATCTTTAACAAATAACTTTTTTTACTTTCGCATTGGATTTGAGGAAATAAGGGCGATTTTACTCTTTGCGTAAGCCCACCGGCTAACTTCTATTTTAGATAGCTTCGTAAACATGAAGTAAGTTCATTGAGCGGACATTCAGCGGATATTGTTATATGAACGGTATTTACCACAGTTACTGCCAGATCTTGCAGTCGCATCAGAAACGTGCGTTGCTTCCGGTCAACCAAAAGTCATCACTTTTCCGGGTAGCGCTCATATGCACATGTATATGCTTTTTCAAAGCAGAACTTCAGGTGCGGATCCAGAATAAATGGTGACTGATTCCGACACGAGTGCCTTCTAGAGGGGTCCAGGGCCGTGTTCCCTTAGGAAGTGTTATGGATTTTTTTATTTCTTAAGTCCCCTTTTTGGAGTTTCTGAGTAATTCTGAAATATCTGACCGATTTCCGTAAAACGGTGGAAACCGGTGTGGATCCGCGCCTGAACTTCGTATGGATATTTTCAGACTTTTCACGATCTTACTAACGTTTTAACACTTAGGTTATTGCTCAGTATTGCATTGCGCATCCCTACACAGCGTAAGTGATTTCCCTCAAGCTAAGCTCGATAGCGAAATAAATGCTCGTATGGTGACCTATATTTTTTATTACCTAAATTTGGTGTAACAATTATCCTCTTTAAGTGAAAAAGTTAAGAAAAGATTGTTCGGAAGGAAAAACAGATATAGCTACATGTAAAAGAGTGCACAAATCCGTTACTCGAGGATGCAAATTATGACCTCGAAAAGGTCATACTTCTACTTAACTGCTTAGTTTATGAGCTCGAGATTTCTATCACATGATAGCTGATTTCCATTACCTTAAGCGAACTTTAAACACAAGAAAATTAGGGGTTCTGTCATTTTCTCTGGCTCTCACTGAAAGGATAAGGCTAAGAGAACTGTCTCATTCATTCTGATACAGGACAAGACTTATGAGATGCCGACGTTGTGGTAACAAGGAAATTAATCAAAGGACCTCAGTCACGCTATTTTGACCAAGTGCAAAATAACCTTTGAAATGAAGAAAACCTGAAAATAGAAGTTTACTTAGATTGAAAGACACCAAAGAGATAATAATAAACTATAAAGGAACAAGGATGGTTTAGAATTACCTTTGAAATGAAGAAAACCTGAAAATAGTAGTTTACTTAGATTGAAAAACACCAGAGAGATAATAATAAACCATAAAGGAACAAGGAAGGGTAAGGATGGAGATGATTAACACGGATTGCAAACGACGAACTCGAAAAATGTCGGCTAAATTTTTCAAGTGCAAAATTACCTTCGAAAGGAAGAAAACCTGAAAATAGTAGTTTACTAAGATTGAAAATACCAAAGAGATAATAATAAACTATAAAGAAACAAGGATGATTAAGGATGGAGATGATTAACACGGATTGCAAACGACGAACTCGAAAAATGTAGGCTAAATTTTTCAAGTGCAAAATTACCTTCGAAATGACTGAAGAAAACCTGAAGATAGTAGTTTACTAAGATTGAAAAACACCAAAGAGATAATAATAAACCATAACGGAACAAGAATGGTCAAGGATGGAGATGAACAAACCAAAACAACAAATTATATGTTACAAAAATCGGAAACACCTCTTTTTCTGAACTATCTC
This sequence comes from Micromussa lordhowensis, assembly GCA_964020085.1. Taxonomy (NCBI): domain Eukaryota; kingdom Metazoa; phylum Cnidaria; class Anthozoa; order Scleractinia; family Lobophylliidae; genus Micromussa; species Micromussa lordhowensis. The sequence continues at coordinate 1,747,408 of OZ026606.1, read as the reverse complement.
TCCCACAGGAGAAAATACTGATCCAGTAAAACTAACCTAAAATTCAGAAGATTGTGTAGAAGTTAATTATTAAGACGAAATCTGATAGGAAATCTAGCAATATCAATTTTTAGTCGACATAAACCTAGTACCAGAATCATTTTAAGTACAATACAGTTCTTTTTGCATTTTATGTTTTTGCTAAAAATATGAAATGAAATCCCTGAAATAACACCAAAAACAAGGGAAGACGAGGAAATGAATTTCAAATTCTGTGCAAACACAGCCGGCAAAATTTCATCATCAGGGTCATTTCACCAGTGCTTTCAAGTGTTTCATATGAACTTCAACATTTGTTTTCGACATTTGGTGGTGTTGTGTTGAAACAGTCGCGTAGAAGTTTATAATGCAATGTTAATAATCTTGCTACAAAGGTTTTGTCCACATGTGACTCGAACTTCTGGTGGATTCCCTCTTAAAACGTTTCAACGGCGGACTACGTTAGCAGGAAAGACGGTTCCAATCAATCAAATAGCCATGGTCCGAGGGTTAAAATCTTTCTTTATTCTTCTTCGGAGGGTTCAAAGTTGATCGAAAAATAGAAAAGACGATACCTCTGGAACCTGGGTAAGTCATAGTTTACCGGCCATTATAACAAACGTTCGTCATGTTTTCTGAAAACTACATCAGTTGTCCAAGCTACTTTACAAAGTTGCAAACATGGAAAATTATTTATGAAGGTCTTATATATAGAAATGCATTATATAGTTTTTATATAGCTTGTGATAAGCAAACTTGCTTTCTACTTAAATAACTGAAACATTGATAAATAAGTTCCTCTAAGTCATTCTTCCTGGAGTCATTAAAATTTCGCTTTCTCTATTTCACATATGACTTCAACACCGTGAAATTTGTTTAACCGGATAAAGCACTAAATGCCGTTCTCTTCCAAGCGTTCTGTCATAATTAATTACTTTAAAAAGACACACAACAGGAAGACAGCATGAACAGTTAACCAAAAAATTGCGTCCAGAAAGAAATAATCTCCATTTCCTTAACAGTTCTTTGAGCTGGTTTTCCCGCCTTTTTCGAGCGCTTGCCAGTCTGCGGTGTAACGCCACCAAGTGCTTCTTCCCATGGCGTACCTCGCAGAGTGGATTTCACGCCGAAGGCAAGTGAAACACTGACTGGCTGCACCTGAATTGCAGTAACATCCCGGCTCTTCGTCTTCTGCTGGCTTCTCTGCAATGTATTTTCACTCTCCTTGGATGCAACAGGACCTATAGCCGGCGAAAAGGTATCTGCTTGTTGCTGAAGCAAGTTTAGAAGTTCATCTTCTTCGTTTGACATGTCTGAAGCTGCGCTTGCACTCGTACTACTTTGTGACTCTAAGAGATCTGTTTGGACGTTTAGTTCCATGGAAGTCCACATTGATCTGCCAGTGATTGACTTCACAGTGGTGCTCACTTCACAAGTTTCTTCAACTGCAGAGTAAATTACAATTCTTTAGTTTGGGATGTGAATTACGTGCCCTGAATTTAAATACTCCCTTAGAAGAAATGGATAAAAGTCATTAATTAGGCTAAGAAAATTGATTTAACACCTAATTGTTACGACTCGTTAGGAATCCGCATAAATTACTAGTTCCGTTTTGCGTATTTCTATACGAGATTCGGAAGATTGGACAACCAAACAGAAACGATTTTTCCTCGTTCATTTTAACTATTGTTTCCAGCATAACAGCTCTTCACCGAACAATACGAAACAATAACTGATTTATAAACTGAACTAATAATCTGCTTTCGCGGAGTCTTCTGTCTGTTCAGTTTTAGTAGTTATGCTTTGATTACCACGTCAATATATGTCAATATACTCAAAACGAAGCACAATTTCTTCCTTCTTTTAAATTTGGAATAGTTAGAAAAGTGGATAAATAATGTTTTCGTGGCGATATTCGAAAGACGAACCATTTTTGATCACAATAAGCCGGTAGCTTTTAACTCAATTTTGGATTCAATTATGGATGCCATCCATAATTGAATCCAAAATTAGGCCAAAAGCTACTTTTTAACCTGTCGCGTTTTCGTGTTTTTTCCCTTTAGGATAAAAGTTCCTGCAGTGGTTTTATCACAAGATTGACACCATTATTACAAAAAAACTGTTTTTTTTTTCGAGAAATCACTTTAAATAGCTTTTTACTCTCACTGTTTGACTCGCCAGTGAGTACTAGAGCTATTTCAGGGTGTTTCAGTTTGTTATACCTTTTGCTGTGTGTAAGGAAATAAAACACTAGATAAGCCACTAGATTATTATGAATTGCGATCGGCATTAGAGTTTTTCTGAACAAATTCCCCAGCTGATTGGCATGGTTACTTAAGTAAACCTCTTTTACGAGGGCACCACTGAAAAATCAAACCAGACGAAATTAAACATTCTCAGACAGTGTATTTGAACAAAGACATTAGATCAGAACAAAATGGATAACGAAGGTGGAAGCGAGATATATGCACGCACGGTAAAACCAATGAACCAGAGAATCTAGCCTTAGTTGAAACCATACAGACTTCAACAGCATAAAAATCGTTAGTAACTACTGATGCCGGAATTCTCTGGCAACTGCCATTACACATGACTTCCAAAATACTGTACGTGATTTCATCTCGTAATGGAAGATTTAACACTGTCGCGAAAATCAACATCGCCTGAAAAGATCAGAAATGAGGCCGAAAGGTGTGACAGTTTGTCGCAAACAATCAGTTTTGCAATTTATCAACAGTGTCACACAAATTACCATTTCCAAATTGCTGTAATAATGACGTGGTTTGGATTTACTGGAACGGTTTCACCGTAAAACACCGAGGAGAAAGTTAACCCGGGGTTATCTTAACTTGTAATGCTCAGCTGTAATGCTCATCTTAACTTGTAATGCTCAGCTGGCAAAAGTCTTATTCTAGGTTTTATAACGTGAGAGCCGATTAATTTAGAACTCGGGGAGTTGACATGGGGATTCAAACTTTCCGGCGCAAGCTGTTATTTCACGACATCATCAAATTTGTAAGAGTCCATAAACGTTTTTTGTCCTGTATAACAATTGAATGGTGGGATAAAAAGATTGCGTTTTGCTCACTAAGAACAATCTCAGTCGACCACTGGCAAATTTTAAAACGCTGTATCTGCTCTCAGCGCTTGGTGCTGATAAGTAAGCTAAACTGAGAGCTCCAAACCGTGATTAGTACCATGCCCCTATTAGTCTTGCTACTGCCCACAAGGTTCTTAGCAATCACAGATGTAACCAAAACAAACTTATTTGCTGAAATTTTCCAAAAATTCAGTTCTTCCTCTCTCAGGCGCAATTCAGACGTCGTGCTTCTGCCGTGTCGAACTAAATTGCAATTTGGTTCGATTATATTTGGAGCAACTCGTTAGAGTTCTTCGTGTTTCGTTTTACCAACTTAAGAAATCTTCCTTCAAGTACAACTTTGCAACTGTGTCACACTTGTGCAGTCATGTTACATGAAAAGACGTCCAGAGACAGGAAATCCTTAAAGTTCGTTGAATTAAATGCAAAATTTAACATTAACATCAGCAAAACTGGAATATCTCATAGCCTTTAGAGGTCTTTTTAGTAGCTTTTAGTCAATAAACAAGTCATCTGAAATATATGGCTCGGAGTGAAGAGTACGCTACTTACTAACTGTCAACTTAATCGTCATTCAGATTAGTCTGTTGCCGCCGGCAGCGAAACGAAATAAGTGGAACTTGTATAATATGGCTGTTCAGTAAAATTACTACACAAGAACAAAAGCTACTGGGCAGTTACTTGAACCTAGCGGATTGACTTGTAGTCGAGCGTTTGTTTAAAAGTAAACCGTGTGCCATTGAAAAAGTTACGTTGTCCGAATTCGATGGTGTCAGACTTCCTTTAGGAAGACCTGATGCTTATGGTTAGTTAAAAGAGTGCAAGTTGAATTCACATGGGGCCAAGGAAATACTTAAAAATAGGGAGCTATCGTCTGGAACGGGACTCAAAAAGTCGGGGCTAGAGCTACGAACAGGCTTCCTGCTGACTGTGTTGTCGTTTAATGAATGCTTGTCCTTATTGTGCAGTTGCGGGTGTGTGTGGAACCGCGAGATGGACAGCGGTTTTTAAATGAATGGGAGAATGCGTCGACTAAGGGGAAGCGATCATGATCGCGGGTAAAAAGCACGAAAATAACGCAAAGTCTGGAATCGGACGAAGAATGATTGCATATCTACAAGTGCGTGTCATATTCAGTTAGCTGTGTAGAACAGTCAGCACTTCTTGGCAAATTTGACTTAGCGTTCTCAAGGCTGGGTAGACCAACTTTTTAGCATTTATTCACGATAACATCGAGAACGCTAATGAGTGATTCTTAGCTGACATTGTTACAAAACCCTTCAGTTTCAATCAACTCTTTTTATAGCTGCAAATAACACTTTTCCTTTAAATGAAGTGATCGGTTTATAGCCCCTATTCCCGGATGTACCACAGTACCACTCCTTCGTATTCATTTTGCAAATTTTGTCTCCTAACAGAGCGTCCTTTGCTTATTTATGTTTGGCCCTCTGCCTGAGCTAACATATCCTTGTCGATGACTAGTCCTTGAGGAAAGGACTCTGGAAATCTTGCAAGCGCGATACTAATATCCTGATCTTTACTGGTATTTTTTGTCGCAAACTCAGAGGAAATTAAACCTTCTCGGACAGTGTATTTAGACAAAGACACTTGATCACAACAAAATGGACAACGAAACGAAGGTGAAAACGTCATGCATGCAAGGGAAAACTATATAACTGAGTACCCAGCCTTAATTGAAACCACAGAGCTTCAACAGCATTAAATTGTTAGTAGTTTTTGGTAAATTATCCGGCACTGCCGTTACCCACGACTTCCAAAAGATTGAACGTGATTCTCAACTCGAACCAAAAGATTTAACACCGTCGCAATCAAATCAGAAGCGAGACCGAAAGGTGAAACAAGTCTGAGTCAAGTAATCAGTTTTGGAATTTAATACCAAAATCACGCAAATTGCTATTTTCCAATTGCTGTAATAATTAGGTGGTTTGCAGCACATGCGCATTGCAAACTCTATGACGTAACAATAACCTATGATATAACAGTTTGGATTTACTGGATCAGTTTCACCAAAGAATTCCGATGATAAGTGCAAACGCGTTCCCTCCGAGGTTGGACAAAGTGAAGCCTGGGGTTCTCTTTTCTCAAAATCCTTATTTGGTAAGCTACTTTCGAGGTGGGAAGGCCACTTGGGGGGTGGGGAGGGGGGTAACGTCTTATTGTCGAGAGAAACGTTGCATTTCAAAAGTGGTCAAACCGTTTTAACGCATTCCTTTGTTCTAAATTTTCAAGGCGACCTTTTTCGAAAACGAACCAATAACGTTGACGAATGCAAACGATAGTTTCGCAACATAATTGTCATTGGTTATTTTCGACCATAGATTTTGAGCGATTTTCAACGGCTTTGGATTGGCCGTCACAAAACGAGTCAAGGTAAATGTTTTTCGTAGAATGATAATTCGCCGCCAAAGAAAGCATCTGCAGTATACATACAGTATAGACGCGTTGCTGGTCAGTACAAACGCACGTAAGACAGACCCTCCTAATATGACAATTCATAACGAACATTCCACTGATGAAGACGAAACGTCTGAACATTTTTTATGACTTTTTTATACTTTGGCACTTTCAACAACATTCTCAACTTTTATCTTTCCTCATAATAGCCCTTGTTCACACCAGCGACATGACGAGATAAACGACTAACATATAAGACATAACGATATGATCGCCAATGTCGGTAATGCGAAGATCGTCATAACGACACAAGGTAAAGATCAGTTTTGTTTTCTTTATGACGTCATGTTCTTGCTGTTATGTTGCTGTTATGACATAGTTTCTCGCAATGATCACACTGCAAACATCACGACATAACATAACGTCCTTCGTATGTTGTCATGTTTATGTGGTTTCGTTATGTAGGCTTAATTTGCCTTCACTTAATTTAACATTTTATTGTGAAAGTTTTGTTTCGGGACTCTTTAACATCAAAGGTTTACGATATAAGTATGTTCATCTTGCCGCCAACATCCGGGATATGACGAAGTATGACGAAGTATGACGAAGAGTTTGAACAAGTTGTGGACATTCGCGACACTAGGAATCAAAAAGCAATCTTTTTCACAGCACTTTTTTTTTTAATTTATTCTCAATGAATTTCTAATATTATAGAGATGAATACAGCGAAATGGAACTGTTTTGAAAACATTTTAGTCCAGTTTTACAATAACTGAAGTTGTTTCCCCCGCTTTTATTGGTTTCGTATTGCAGTCGCTGGCTATTTTTTGTCTAAAATTTGTTATCCAATTTTGAGGTTATCTTTAAGGATTGATAAAATGGTTTGAAACGTCTGTCAATATGAAAAACATAGCATGTCGACAAATTGACTTGAAATTATGATTAACTGGGCAAAAAACAAAACGCCTTTCGGCCACAATGACAGTATGTGTCAATTATTTCTCATACGATATATGGAGGAGTCGCATGCGGTTCCTTTTTTTATTTCGTTAACCATCGAGAGACGAGTTAAGTTACAAAAAATGTGAGCTGAATACTGAAGAACTGACGTCTTAGCCAGACTGTCATGTGTTCCCTCGTCCTCATTTTTAGCTCGCTTGTAGCTTAGTACTTGCGAAGGAGGATACACTCGCAGTCTACCTGCTCTGGCTAGCGGCATTATATCCTTGTCTCCACTCAAACAATAACGCTCGCTCATTTACATTGTACTGATACAGCTGAAACCGGCCAGCCGTCATCTAAACACTGGTCTGCAACCAGCTGGTTCCTTTGACTGTTTTTCGTTATTTTCGCTGTTATTGCGAAAATGGCCACAAGCGAACTGAAAATTATAATTTGTTCCGGAAGGACGGTGAGGGACTGCAGTGCTTTACTGCTGCTGATCTGTTGACTGACTCTTGATGTCTAGCTCGGACTAATGCGAATAAGAAACAGCATTTTGCGTTAACTTCTGACTTGTTATGTATATATTTTGTATTTTTGCTGAATCATGGGCTGCTGGAACTTAACGCTCAGTGACTCTGTGTTCTACACAAAGATCGTAAAATATATAATGATAGCTGTCCTTTTCTTTTGAAAACAATCCGTAGATATGCCAAGGAAAAGCTGAAGAGAATTCTCGATGGTCATGCTCGTAGACAGGACATCAGCAAACTTGTGGTGTTGCGTAATTAACGAAATAAAATTATAAAAATATATGAAGCTAAGAAGCATGGAAGGGCTCGCCATTTATCGCTCTATCAGGTATGACATACTAAAACAGGTCATTATACTTCACACACCTCAATGTTGAAGATCAGCAGAGTTCTGGGCGATGCTAAAGTGTATTTGACACTGTCCTGAGCAAACGATTGTGATCGATAGACTGTCCTCCTGCTACACAAGACGCCGTGGTGTCTTTTTCAATGACATGTGCTGTGTGCGCACATCTAATACCCAAGAATGATCTTTTAGCGTCATCAAGGCATCTCAAACAGACAGTTAGGAGAATAAGACAAATCATCGATAGGTTCAATCAATATTAATCATGATAGAATACAAATTCTCAAAACTATGATAAACAAAATGTGTCTTGAAGTCAGTCGGGAGAATTGATCTTTGGAATACCAGTTTGAACTTTGAAGCTACATTTTCCTATCACATGAGGGAGGACTTGTGTTATCTTGCACTCGCTTTGATCGAGCTGAGTTGCGCACGCATGAGCTCTCAAGTATTTCACAATTTAGAATCCTATGTCCGAATGCAAGTTCCTGAACTTATCTTACCGCTGATATATTTAGTTTCATCTCGCTATTACAGTGTAATAAAAGCGGAGTAAAGACGACATTTCGTCAATCATTAAGGCTAGGCCTTCTAAAATGATTTCAAGTGGCCAATTATATGAGATGGTATTCAACATAGCCTGGGTAGCTGGCGTTTCTAAAAAAAGCACGCGGAGGGAACGTAACTACGAGCGAGTGCGAAAAATAAGGAGCAGGGGGAGGAGGTGAGGCGAGCGATGGAAACGCCTGCATTCAATCCCACACATTTTAGCGAACGCCCCCAAACGTGCCGTGCTCCCTTGGGGCGCCAACTGTCACACGAGACCCAACGATCATTAATACGTCCCGCGGTGAATCATTTTTAACAAGCACCCAGCATGCGATTGATAAAGTCAGCTAAAAGCAAATAGTGCGCGTAAATACGTTTCCTTTTTATGTCATTGTTCATTTTAAAAAAAACGAAGTTTGGAAATGGATATACACAAGCTCGATCAAATTGATGCAAGAAACGGACGTCTCTACAAATGTCTAGCTGTCTCGAAATAAAGCTACGGCAGTCACTGAAAGAAAACCGACGAGGATGTGATACAGTAAGCACATCAAATTCTGCGAAGCGACATGCAAATAACAGCGGTAACCATGTAGACTCCTGGCTAAAAAAAAAGCACTGTCTGAAGGCTCCACTCAACGTAAATTAAAGTTCCTATTAATAACACAACATAAAGTGCCCCCTCATAAACACATGTGAAGCAAAGAAAGGTCGAGAGACCGAAAAGACAACGGCAAATGAACAAATAGAAACAGAAAAGTCGAACGCTTCTTCGAACTCGGCCATATGTATTTTAATCTTGCTGTGTTCCGGATGTTGGATTATGCATGGATGTCAAATGTCTGATGTCGCTTTTTGATTGACGGGCTACTAACCAGTCAAATTGCACTATTGCTGCCCGTTCGTGGGCAAACGGAGTTCGGTAAAATGTTTGGGATTGACTGCAGGCGATTCCTTTTCTCCCCTCCATCTCCCCCTTTTCGCTCACCCCCTCCCCACTTCTCCCCAATTTTTTGCTCACCCCAGGCGCGCTCCTTCGTTCGCTCGCTTGTTCGATCTCTCCGCCTGGAAAAGGAAAGGAAACGGCTGCTACGCAGGCTACGCAGGCTATATTCATCATCTTGGACTGGATATTTATTTTGTACAACTATGATTCTCTGCAGCTGCGCAGGCACGTCTGGAGGAAGTTGTCCGTTGTAAGTCAATTAGGTAAATACGGCTCTGTCGGTACAACTTTCGTATGAAAATAGAAAAGATCGTATGTAAGCAGCACGATTTCGCAACACTAGACTTAAGAGTTTTTGTTGCTTAGTAACGTGAGGTGCATCGATGACGTCAAACTGACGTGCTAACCTATATTTAAGAAAAAGAAAAAGAAAACATGTACCGTGTTTCTTTCGAGTTTTGGTATAAATCTATTAGTGCTCTATCAGTATGCTGTTCTCTGATTGGCTACGCTACTCACTATCTACTCGTTTATAAATGACCGTTTTAATATATCACAAAAACACATCTATGCAAGTTTCTAGTCTCGGAAGCAGGCGATCAATACGTCCAGCGGTAACAACGGTGATGTAATTATGTTCATTAGACACATAGTTGAAGATCAAAAACCCAGTTTTAAGATTGACCCAAATTATAAGATTAACTGGATTATGGGAAAAATTGTATCCTTTTATGAAAAATTAGAACCAAATTTGCGCTTTAATTTTGGTATAAACGTCATGCCGAAAAATTAACCGTCAACCATCTTGCCAGAGTGAGAAGCTCTACTAACCTTACATGCCAGTGGCACGCCCGAAATTTGAATTTTACCAAACACGATTCAGAGGGCCGGAAAACTGTACTGTCCTGATATATGTGAGGTGATGTAAGGAAAGGCATTACAGTCGGGATTCTATTTTGAACAAAATATGTTGTTTCTTGTCAAATTAAAACCCAGAATTCTAGAGCTCAGTATTAGAAGAGGCCAGAGCAACTTAAAAGCATTGTCTTAATGGTTGTTGGCTGCGAAGAAAAACGCTCTTATTGTGCCGTTTCGGTAAGACAGTCCGGTTTTGATTGCCGCTTGTACTGCGGGTTCAGTCGCCGTATGCAAGGTACGAGTGCCGATGATTTTCCGACCTAACGCTACTGATTGTTAGTTTCACTAAGGGCCCACAACTTATTTTAGAAGTGAGCTGCATTAACTCCTCAAAACCTCATTCGTAAAACGTCTTCCCTAAAGGCTCTGCACGCATTTTTATCCTCCACGAAAACATACACGCACTACGCATGGCAACAAGAATTATCGCGGAAGAACTGGGTACCATGTCTAAAAATAACCCTAGAGCGATCACCTTGGGAAGAAGGCCTACTTGGAAGATAGACTCTCTTACTGATCCTCTCTTTGGGAGGAAGTATCTTTAACTTAAGTAGACGAGCATCTCATGAAATATTTTAGCTGATCAATGTCATGCCGGACAAATCTGACATTAGGCGGCGTATAATATTCGATGTCTTAGTTCGATGACAGCTTCGGTCTAAAACACTGAAAAAAGAAGAGGTTATTTAAATTCAAAGTTGTAAACTTAATGAGCGAAAAAAAAAATACGATTTTAGACGGAGCAAAACGTTGAACAGCTTTCTTTGATTAGATTGATTTAATGGTATGTCGGAAGTCCAGTTATCTTAGTTTGTGACCTAATGTTCCTTAATCTTACACTACTATTCCAATCAACAACAGAACAAGCTTCCGTGAAGAAATAAATAGTATTATGAAAAAATTAAGCATTGTTTAGGGGCTATATACAAACCAAAAAATAACCGTTTGCAAATGAAATGTCCCAGAAGTTTAACCACGAGAATTCGTTCACTCACCTAATAGAAAATGTACGTGTAAATACTTTCACGGCGCTTCTAATCGAAACACTGATCTTAACCAGAATGCAATCAACCCAAATCGGTTCTATTGTCTCCAGCAAAGAAACAACAGTGTGCGGCGTCCCTCAAGGTTCCGTGCTTGGTCCGCTTCTTTTCTTAATTTATGTCAATGACATGCATCGTTCCTCTTGAAAGTTTAATTTTTACCTATTTGCCGATGATACCAACTTACTGTATGCAGAAAAAGATCTCAGCGAACTTGAAGTTGTCGTCAATGAAGAACTATTAAAGTTGCGTGAATGGTTGAATTCAAACAAACTATCTCTTAACGTATCTAAATCTAATTTCGTTATTTTTCATCCTTATCAACGCAAATTATACCGTGAAGTAAACCTTAAAATACTTGACAATAACTCGGAGCAATTAGTATCTCTTGAACGTAAGACACATGTGAAATACCTAGGTGTTCTAATTGACGGTAATCTCTCTTGGAAGCACCATATTAACTACATTTCCACGAAAATAAGTAAAGATATCGGTATTATCGCAAGGCTTAGACACTTGGTACCACGCACTACTATTCTAAACATTTACCGCTCGCTGATTGAACCGTATATCTCCTATGGTCTCGTTGCTTGGGGCCAAGCCGCGAATGCTCATTTAAACAAAGTCGTTATTTTACAAAAGCGGGTTCTTCGTCTAATGTACTTTTCCGATTATACACGTCACAGTGCTCCCCTTTTTGCTTGTTCGGGAATTCTACCGAAAAAAATGCTCTACTTCAAATTGGTTGCCTCTCTGTTACATGACATCGTAAATTGTTGTGCTCCTCCCAATATTTCTGAACTTTTTACTCGCTCTGAACAGGTTCATTCCTACTCTACTCGTTTATCAGTAACTGGAAGTCTCTATATAAAACAGGCGAGGACAAATCATCAGTTGCTTTCTTTCTCCAGAGTTGGTGCGAAAATATGGAATGGCATTCCCCCTGAACTTCGTAAGCTAAGGAAAGCACCTTTTAAACGCAAGCTGACTCACCTGCTTTTGAAAATTCTTGAAAATTCTTGAAACTTAGGAGATAAACATTGACCTGTGTTTCTGGCTTAGTTATAACCTTTAATTTAATTATCACTACTATTATGTATTTTTATTTATTCGCTCATATATTTGTTTAATTGTGTGTATGTGTGCGTGTGACAGAGTTTATCAATTATACTGTGTCAGTTTAAGTAGCCCGCCTAGAATAGCTGTGCTAACTGCGGGCTACAAAGGCCATATTCACAACTGTAAAATAAAGTTCATGTTGTTGTTGTTGTTGTTGTTGTTAACCTCTGAGCTCTGATAGTCATCCTTAGTGTAGCATGTGCCCGACCTTATATTCCACCTGTCAACGAATAGAATACTATTGAATGCGATGCATTACAATTAGTGTATAATGAACACTTCTTTGCACCTTGCCAAATGTCTCAATTTAGAGTCTCCGGCACGTGCAATTTAAACAGCACGTGAGAACTCACGAAACATCCATTTCACACGTGACAACATCTTTATACGGTATTCCATGCTACATCTTAGCGCACTTGGTGAACTTGTGTCGCCGGTAATTACGTAACATGCCAGTCAGTACTTACATGGAGCTTAGAAACGAACAGAGAACGTTCAAGATAAAAAGCGGGCTCGGAACATTTAACAGCTTGATGCATAATGTTTATAGTTTTTTTAAGGATTTTATTAGCAATAGACCAATTTGTGCCACGCGTGTTTAACGTTAGCGACGTTTTTACAGTCTGTAATCATAAAATTTTTTTCTAAATATTTTCAGTCATGCAATAAATCTCTTATTAACCAAGCTTTCTCGAGACCGTGCTGGGAGAATATCGGCGCTCGGTCTCAGTTTTGTACGGACCTCGCTGCGCTCGAACCGTACTGTCAAGGCCTCGGGCCGACATCCTTGCGCTTAGTTAATAAAATTCAACATGTAAACTACACCGAAGCAACACGTGAAAAGATAGTATTTCCTAATCATTCGATTGAAGGGCGAGGATATGTATATACGAAAAAAAAAAAAAAACGATTCGGAACTGCAACGATTCTTATTTTTGGTATGGGAGACTGGAGTGTAATTTATCTGATCACAAACAGATCTATGCACCCGTCAGACCTGTCGCCCAGTTGAGCAGACATATTAACCAGTCCGGTTTTGTTTAAAACGTGAAGAACTTCAAGATGGAATGAAAAACGCGCGAGAAAAGAAAAGTATTAAGAAACATTACCCAATACCGCTTATTGTATATCGACTGTAATGTGTGTTAAGGGCCTTTATAACTAAATGATATGCACTTCAGTAGCGGATGTGCACAGAGCCGCCAAGTAACACATTCAGTATCGAAAGGAAAATGACTATCAATAAATTCGGGGTTTTTTTTACATAAGATTATATTTTATATAAACCATATAAAATTCTTCCTCTCTCTAAGCGGCAAAACCAGCCAAAAAGCAACAAAAACAGCACTAGTTGTATATTCGATGCTAATAACATTTCTACAAAACGTTATGTGTTATGTTATCAGGCTTAAATGTCTACAGGCTGACTCCAAAATGATTACTTTAACACCATTCAGACACCAAGTACATTCGAAAACAGAAATATCATACGCTATAATCTAAGAATATTCACAAGAATAAGAATATTCAGCCTCTGCCGGAAAAAACAATAATCTTATAAAAAAACTGAAATAGTGTAAAAGTGAGTTAACCTGACATGCACGATCGTAACATCACATTATATTATCAATCAATCAGCTGGTCCATATTTTCAGCCTCTCCATTTTCTTTTTTTGCTTTTTTCAATTTTGGCATCATTAAAATACTTATTAACTGGGAAAACAAAACTCAAAATGGATGAATTTCCATTACTACCCTTGATTGACATGGGACTCACGTGTGACCAGGCAGGTGGAAAGCAAGTCCCGTGTTAAATCGACTGAAACACCAACAAACAATCGACCGTAATTTTCATTTTCATTTCCAACAGCTTTGAAAGATATACGTCAACAGTTTTATCTCCAATCGAAATGGCTTCCGAAAAACAACGCGAATTGAATGATGACAAAACAGAGATCCATATCACCTAAAAACATGGATTATTCGTTTCCTTGACAATTTTAGAACAATAAGTTCTAATAATCATACCGCCTACAAATGTACTACAAAGAAAAAATTGTATAATTAACAAGTTACATTAGCACAAACTACAAAAAAATTAAATTTAAAACATTTCGTCCATTATATCATTTACGACCACTCGGGAAAAAGTTCTACAACAAACTCTTAGCCAAATGTCAAGTCAAGATTACTCGACCGCTTACTGTAAACACAATTAAGGTTCAAGTTTTTAGCATCGGTGATTAACGAGCTACTTCCTTCTTTAGGCAGCCTTCTAGACAAGACCATTCAGTAGAAACTTATTTCATAAACTCCTTGCTTCATATTACCGTGTTACCATATTATCAAATGACATTCTGATTCTGAAGCTGTTCTTTCTGTTAAAGTTAAAAAACGGGAGGTACCAATGAACGAAAAACCAAGATCCTAACCAAACAATTTCAGACAAAAGTCAATGGATTCTTCTTCTTTTGCGCTTCTTTGCAGCCTCAGCTTTCGATTCCTCCGCGTTGAGCACGAAGCAGAGGCTAACGAAATGGAGCTGAGTGCAGCCTCCTCCCATGGCGTCCCCTTGAGCGGAGATTCCGAGAGGCTTTCACTGTACGCCGCGCGTAAAGCATCGGTGAAGGCGAAACGACGCCTTCGTAGCTTAGCTCCAGTAACACTAGACTGAGACTGGGAGTCTTTAAGTTCGTTTTCAGGCGGCCTTCTCGCAGCTGATCTATGATGCGTCTTAAAAACTACTGCTACAGTTTTACTGTTCCCAACTTCGTCTTCTTCTCCTATCGTACTGAGTCTCCTTCTAGTCAAGTGTTGTTTGCTTGGGATTTGATCTGCCATCACGATGAAGAGCGTCCGATGAAGAGCTCCGTCAAGGGCGCAAATGAACGTTTACAGTACATTACCCAGTTAAATGCACAACGATAATCTGTGTCAGTCTGCGTATAAACCTTCCGGGTCACGTGTTGACTAGCCGCACGTGCGAACTTTCAACAAATCGATGTTACGCGTGACAACTTCGTATCCGACAACTACTGCCGTCATTCTTCCGTGTTTAAATTTCATATAAAAACAAAAAGAAAAAATATAAAATCGTCCTAGCGGATAACAAGGCTCCCTGTGTGTGTTCACAGTAGTTTAGTTGTGTTATCTCTTATCAACTTTATATAAGTAGATGATTTTTCTGCTTTGTTTTCTGTCACAAAAATGGACAAACACGAGCCCTTTCACCCACGTGGCCAGCAGCCATGCGTACTTACTACAACAAAAGAAACTGTTCGTGCCAAAAGTCGGGTACGTGACACGTTGCGTTACACGTGATCGATTGACCTTTGTATCGTTCTTAGCGGTCGTGTCGTATCACGTTGTTGTCGTTTTGTCGAGAATAAATCGTCTCGAAAGTTCTACCGTTTTGTTGTCTTGAAACTACGTGAAATCGTCCTGAACAGAAACTGTTTACATAAATAAAAAGGGTTAAACTCCCACAGGATTAAAGGGGGTAAGTTTCTAAAGAAACTGTGGTGCTGCGAGGATTCGCTATGACAAAGGGCTAACGCTCGAATCTCTTTACGGTGGCCAATTCACATTATCAACTCAGTTGATAAAACCAAATTATCTTCCCACAGGATTAGCTTGGAACTCCAACGGCCGCCACATTAGGGACCGTTCATTTTTTATGAGATAGGGGGGGGGAGCATGAAAAAAAACTGGTCTTAAAGGGGGGGCCATCCAAAAAATATCGTCTGTAAGGGGGGGTCACTCAAAAAATTACCCTAAAATATTGTAAGAAAAGCATCTATGATGATGCAAAATTTTCTACCAAAATGCCCTAAAATTGCATTTCTGAGGTTCTAAAAATCTAAAATTTCCCGGGGGAGCATGCCCCCTGGACCCCCCTAGTTTGTAATGGATGGAACAATATCAATTCAAAACTACTTGAGAATGTTCACTCCCAACAACAAACAGTACCTTGTTTATCAAAGGAAAAGACAGATTACCATGGCCAGTGCACATGTAAATATTTAAAAATTATTTCAACTATTTTCAATTTAAACTGCAGTAAATCTACAAATGTTGCCAGAATGGCGTAAAATAGCGTTTCTGAAGTTCTGAAATTCTAAATTTTCTCGGGGGAGAATGCCCCCGAACCCCCCTAGTTAGGGCACTTGTTGGGTTAAAAATAGTCAGATTACACAAAGGACATATCCCATAGGCGAAAACGGTGATTCAGAACTGCAGTTTTTGTGTTTAACTTATAAGGTAGAGTTTACTTGATCATTCTTTTTGCTTTGCTTTTGACTTTTTGACTTTTTTTTTTGGGGGGGGAGGGGTCATCAATAAAAATTAGGTTTATAACGGGGGGCCAGGGAAAAATATCCGGTTAAGAGGGGGGGGGCCATCATATGCTACAGCGACTATCTACCAAATCCCACCAGCCCCCCCCCCCCTACCCCATAAAAAATGAACGGTCCCTTATGTGGTTTTGGGAACCGAAAAACTACAATCGATCTCGCTCTCAAACTTCTCTCGTTAATATTCAATGGGCCTCTCAAGAGACGACTGGCAACAAAGGTTTGGACCTCGGAGCGGAGCATCCCCCTGTAAAGCTTTGACGAGGATCCTCCAAGGGTACCCTACTTAGAATAATCATCAAAATATACGCTGCTTTTAGCGATTAGTGATTCAATTGCTCTGAAGTCATCTATTTTACGCAAATAAACATACATGGAGACATGTACGGAGTATTTGACATGGTTTTCCTTTCAACAAATCCATTTCTGGAAGGTAAGTTTTCAGTTGACTACCAGAAGAAACTGACTACGAAAAATATCAGCTACTTACTACAAAAGAGGTAAAATGGCCCGAAGACAATTTTCCTTTCAGGGCTGATTTATTATGGTATTGCAAATTATAGACTCCTATACAGCTACACTGTCAGCTTGTCACGCGTTCTTCTGGAGGAAATATTTCGTGACAGGAGACTGTGTTTTCAAGCTCAAAACAACGATTCGTGTTAAGTGAAGTTTGAAATAGCAGCCATGGATGGTGATTTCCTCAATAATAATTAATTCCCTTTTGAGAGTCAATTTTCAGGAAGAATTCACTCATCAAGTTTTTCTGAATTTAATTTTCCGAATTGTTAGGAAAATTATAAAAAATCAATTACCGATTTATTTTTCTTCCTTCTTCATAAGACAGCTACTCATAAGTCATAAGACAGCTGCTCGATTTTTGAGCCCGCGAATTTCGTAAGCCAGGTTACCAAGCCGCGACAAGTGTTAACTCGTTGACCAGCGGATGACGTCAAAACTTTCGAAGTGATCGTGCTATTTCTGATTGGACAAGTGCAATCGGTTTCTCCAGTAAATCTATATATGATCTTTCATATATATTCATTTGCATTTTTCATCTTCTACGGGTATATTACGAACTCACAATGTGTCCGGCTCCCAGATGGCTTGATAGCTCAGATCGTATTGCGCACTGCACCGGTATCGCAGAAGTATGGGTTCGAATCCCGTTCAGGCCTGGATTTTTTTCAGGGTTTAATTTCACAACTGCTTAATTTGTGTGTATAACTGCGACGATCAATCATGTCTTCATATCTTCAGTGTCCGCAGTTCAAATATATGATCTTTCATATATTGCTTTGGATAGTCCTAGTCTCTTGTTATCAGGGCAGCATGGAGTTCATGTACCCCAAAATATGAAAATCATAAAGGAGAGTTACTAGTTCGATCAAAGGGAAGTGTTCTAGGGGGTGATAGAGAGGATACAGCTGGAAAAAAGTAAGGCCGACGTTGCAACTGAATTGACTGGGGGATCAATGTAACTATTAAGGGCTGGTTTTCTCTAGTGCACAAACATAAACATAAGCAACTTATGCAGATGCAGTGGAGCGCTGCTAAGAAGCGCCTTTTGTTAGGAAATTGTACATTTTACAGTTCTGTACTTAGTTTCCTTGCTCATGAGTGCAAGCGAGGCTGAAGATGACCTGGCTTGGACACAAACCCCTCTGCTTTTCTTATTTGAATGACAACCGAGTTAACATAAGAACAACTGGATTTACACAACAAAAGCAGTGAGGTCCGTATCAAAACAAGGTCACCTCCAGCCTCACTGTCATTCAAAGGCCAGCTCACTGAACAGACAGCTGTAAAATGGTCTATTGTCAGTGACAAAAGGTGCATACTACACCTGCGTATGTCGGCTTATGTTTATGTTTTTTTAGCTTGGGTGGTTTGTTCCCCGATTTCAGACCATTTAATGATACTCTTGAGAATTCTTGCTTTCAAATTGTCAAATAGAAGATGGGTTTTCGTTGTCGAAGTCTGCGCAACGAAAAGCGACAAGACGTCGTTACGTTTTTGTGGGACATGCTTGAAACTAAAGCCACAAAGTTTTGTTATTTGAGGACGTATAAAAGAAATGAGAAATGTTTTCATTACTGACATGTGCACAAGAGCGATACGTTTTCGTTATTACTGCGTGAAATAGTGTTGATAGTTTTTCGTTAGTGTGACACGCGCAAGAGTCAAAGCGTGCATCACATCACGTTCACGAGCGACTTAGGGCAATTTCTCACGTTTCCAGGCTTGTGGTACGTGATATTTGGAAATTAGCACTTTTAATATTTAAAGCTATTTCTATTTGCGTCTAGCTGGGAAAATAACTAACACCAATCCTATTAAACAAATTATTCTCTTGGGAGAAATACGAAATTCCCCCTTTTTTGCTATTCTTGCAAAAGTGCTTCCTTTAATAACGAAACTACACCAAAATAATAAATGTATTTTCTCTGAGATGATAAAGCTCGACTCGTTTTGAGCAATGAAATAGCGTTTTCATTCCGAACTGCGTTCAGAATCCCTGCAATGTTCAATAGGAAAAAGTTAATTAAAATATTCGATAACAAAATATCTCTTTGAAAATATCGCAAATTAAAAGTAAGCCGCAGTCAAAGAGGGCAAGTATAATTACATAAACCACGTTTGACAGCATATTTTTATTCAAGATATTGAAGCGAAAACCAGTCCGGGCTCTGTTTTGGGGAAAGTTACTGAATATGATTCATTGAAACCAAAAGAATTTGTAAATCAGTCCTAAACTAGATGAAGCCAATTTTTTAAGGGGTCTAAATTAGGGAATGTCATAAAAACAAGATGCGATTTCTGCGAAAATCAAGTGCCTACATCCGTCGCCGGTTTAACCTTGAACTACAGACTTAAATAATTGAATTTGCACAGCACTTTCTTCTCCATACATCAGTTACATTTCTTATATTCGGCTTGACAGGCCAAAAAGAAAAAAACGCAAAAAATCCTCTATATGCTTTTTCTAAACTATAACACATTATTTGTAGTCCCCGCAGAGTGGAAAATTGCGGTTTGGAAAAGCAGTGGCACTCGTTCCGGTGAATAAAAGCGTAAAACAGCTTTCTATACAAAGCCGAGCTTTAGTTGAACTAAATGAATTAAACCGAATAAACCACCCGGTGGCAATGAAATTAAAAGGAGCTTTGTTTTCAAATGTACGACCTCGAGTGTAAACTATATTGCCATTTTAATGTAACACAACGATGTCTGAGTTAAAAAACAAAATTTTCCCGGCAGTTTGGCTCAAAAAAAATCCGTGGGACCAAAACACTAGCTGCTATCTGTTAACAATCGCAGACTGCTTAAACAAACTGTCACAATCGAGAAAAGATCCCATGAATTTTTACGTACCATCTTGTCGAGATCTTGCAATTTGATTTACGAAACAATCACAGCTGTATCGGTTAGACACAAAAGCACTTAAGGAAAACTCGATAAAATATTCATGCATGTCCGCGTATACGTGATCACGCAGAATTCATAATGAGCTCTTATCAACATACTCTGCTCTTAGCCAATCATATTGCAGTCATAACACTTGCCTGAAGGGTTTTATACAGCCTGTACAAAGTTTCGAAATGTTAAAACACACAGCTTGTGAAGTGGTTTAAGCTCTCAAGGGGCTATTTCCTGAAGAGGGTTGCAGTAAGTGAAAAACAAAACTCAGGTTATCTTGGAGGTACCGGTTCCACTTAGCTTGGACAAAATAACAAGACCTCTATCATGTGCCGTTCGAGCCAGAATATTCATTCAACTATGAAAAGGAGTAAACGTGATTCCTCGACAGCGAGCAGTGAAAGCGACAGTGTTTGCATTCTCGACCAACAGAACAGAGAGCCAATGACAATTATCAAAGGACGAACCTTGCAAGTTAAAAATGTCAAAGACATCTCAGGCAAGGACACAATTTCAACAAGTGAAACATGCAAGGCTTTATTGCCAAGAAGAAACGTTTATCACGTAAAAGATCAGGACATTAGCATCGCGCTTGCAACTTTTCCAGAGTTCTTTCCTCAAGGACTAGTCATCGACCAGGATATGTTAGCTCAGGCAGAGGGCCAAACATTAACAAGCAAAGGACGCTCTGTTAGGAAACAGCAGAGTGAATGCGGAGGACTGGTACTGTGGTACATCCGGGAATACGGGCTATAAACTGAGTGCAGTTTCAGCTATAAAAGGTTTCCATTGACACTAAGGGTTTTAAAACATTGTCGGCTAAGAATCGCTCTCAAGTGTTTTCACTTTAATCTTGAATAAATGCTATACAGTTGATCTACCATGTTGTTGAACGCTAGCTCGAATTTGCCAAGAAGTGCTGACTGTTCTACACAGCTAATTAAATATACCACGCACCTGTCCAATTAGCGTCTTTTATTCTTTCACGTGTTTGTCCATCCCAGGCTTTGGGTTATTTTCACTGCTTTTTACACGTGAACGCCTTCCCCTAGTCGGCGCATCCGTTTCCCTCCATTAAAAACCGCTGGCCATCTCACTGTTCCACCAGCACACACCCACAGCGGGGAAAATATGGATACAAGCATTCATTAAAGGACATTATTATATGGCTCTGTCTCACAAGGACTGGGAACTACCAAATTCACGAATGTGATTGGCTGAAATCGATATTGAGAGCGGTCTAGACCGGTAATGTTTGCAGTGAAAAAGTTTCAAACCAAAATTCAAAATCATTGACTATTTTCTTGTAACAATATTTATTTATGGCAGTGCCAAAAAGCCTGATGAAAAAAAAAAAGTAAAGAGAAAGAGCAAACTTTGGCAGAATTAAATTCAGCTCATCGTCATTTGCAAGCAAAATGTCAGTTAGTACAAACCAGTTACATTGAACGGATTAAATTGTTTGCGCCATATAATAAACATCTTATTAACCGAGCTTAGTCGGTCTGTATGGGAGAATCTTGACTTCGGTCGTTGTGTACAGACCTCACTGCGTTCGGTCTGTACTCACAACCTCGGTCAAGATTCTCCCATACAGACCTCCAGCTCGGTTAATAAGAGCTAAATACAGTCATTGGGAAGCCTGTTCGTAGCTCTAGGCTCGACTTTTTGAGTCCCCTCCCAGACGATAGCTCCCTATTTTTAAGTATTTCCTTGGCCCCATGTGAATTCGACTTGCACTCTTTTAACCAACTTGTTTAAGCATCAGGTCTTCTTAAGGGTAGTTTGACACCATCGAATTCGGACAACGTAACTTTTCCGATGGTACATGGTTTTGAATAAACACTGGATCCATAAGCCAAGATCCTTACGGATCATATAAACGTCCAGTAGCGCGTATTCTTTTCGATCAGAAGGGTGTAGTAATTTTACTGAACAAACATATTATAGACATAATAATACACATGAAGAAATTACTCGATTCTGATTGGCTGAGAGCAGTGCAGTTCAAGTGTAACACCCCTGCAAAAAGTGTAACACCGGTGCAAAAAGTGTAACCCCAGTGCAAATTACACATCGTAGTTCTGGATAATGATTAAATTGACTATGTTTAACGAGGGGAGCACATAACAGTCTTCGACTGACAAACCCGTGGCCCTCGAATTCCCGATCGAATTGGAATTTAGAAATGTTGATTTTTGAGGAGGGAGGAAAACCGGAGAACCCGGAGAAAAACCCTCGGAGCTAGGGCGAGAACCAACAACCAACTCAACCCACATATGACGCCGGGTCCGGGAATCGAACCCGGGACACATTGGTGGGAGGCGAGCGCTCTCACCACTGCGCCACCCCAGCTCCCCATAAAGACAATGGCAGAAAGACAATGAGAAATTTTGTTAGCCAATGATATCATGTAAAGCAGTGACAAAAATTTTGTATGGAAACTCTGAAAAAAAGGTTTTCTCGAATGCGAAATAAATGGCTTCAAGAAACATCTTCCGACAAATTTTCTGCATGATTTTTTCATGTTTGTATTATTAATAAGGAAGCGGCTCGTGTAAATTCAGCTTTTTAAAAAACTCACGCGTGCAAATTAATTACAAATGGAACGAGAAAAACCGTATGATTACCTATACTTATACAAGTCCCACTTATTTCTTTCGCTGCCGACGGCAACAGACTATTCTGAATGACGGTTAAGAACCAGTTGAAGTAGCGTAGTCTACACTATGACATGTTTATTGACTTAGGATGATGTTGATACGATGAGTCATTGCCAACGTGATATTCTAGTTTTGTTGATGTTTATGTCAAATTTTGGGTTTAATGACCAATTAATTTCCTCTATGAAACTTACCCGCAGGGAATCATGGCAGTTGTAGTCATCATCTCGGACTGGACATTTGTTTTGATGAATACAACTACAACCATTCCCTGTAGGCGCGCTTCATCTATGAAATTGGACATTCGGGGGGCTTTAAGCATTTCTGTCTCTGTTCTGACTGGCTAAAAAAGGAGCACGTCTTTCATGTAACACGACTGCAGAAGTGTAACACTGCTGCCAAGTTGTACTTCGACTACAAATTTGA
Organism: Micromussa lordhowensis; assembly: GCA_964020085.1. Classification (NCBI taxonomy): domain Eukaryota; kingdom Metazoa; phylum Cnidaria; class Anthozoa; order Scleractinia; family Lobophylliidae; genus Micromussa; species Micromussa lordhowensis. The sequence continues at coordinate 1,724,618 of OZ026606.1, read as the reverse complement.
ACGAAGATTTCGTAAATTAAAACGAAACACGAAGAACTCTAACGAGTTGTTCCGAATATGGTCGAAGTTCATCCGAAGCCCTCCGAAGATGATTTATGGATATTATAAGAAGACTTCCGAAAATTACCAAAGTTTATCTGGAGGTTTCCGAAAGTTCTCTATGAGTGCCTGTCTATTACGAACTATTCGCAGAATTAAATAAATTCAAATAAATATAACACGTTCGATCATGATAAAGAAAATATGCTAGCTAAAACGAAAACCTTTTCAACGACTTCTCGACTGAGATTGTTCTTTAGTGAGCAAACCGCCATGTTTTCACTCCACCATTCAACTGTTATGCAGCAAGAAAAATGTAAATGTATGCTCGTCATAATTTCAGATTCGTCTGCAAAACGTATTTGGACTCTTCATGGAATTAATAAGACGGCTTCATCTGAACCCACACTAGAATAGCCATTTCAAGGGGTTAATAGATAAAATAACGGCATCGTATTATTACTATGAAGCGTGTTCATTTTTAGCATTTATCACTGCGTCTTGTTCTGACCTTTTTTGTTGGTTTTCAGTGCGACAGACTGCACTTTTTCTTTTTCTCCTCCCACTTCTCCAAGTGTCCCAGAAAAGATTGCTGTGTATATACTGTGAAGACAGCATACTGTGTCAGTTACCTGGAAAGAGAGCAGACAGATTGACTTACACCTCAGCTTTCATCTGAAGTGTCCAAATCAGTAACAACACTACAGTCCGCGGTCAATAATGAAGTGGGAAGTTCAGAAAAGATAAGATTACGTTCGGAAAAGATAAGATTAAACATGAGAATTAATTGATGATAATAATAATAATAATTATAGTAATAATGATAACTTTAAGTTTAAATAAAGTTTAACTTTATTTAAATCAAAGGAGTTTTGGTTTTGATTCACTCTAAAGTGACGAGGTTCTTAAAAAAACTTTCAAATGGCAGACTCTTCACTTCACGGACATTCCCAGCCAAAATTTGTACACTTTTTTCCGAAAGGAAAGTGCGAAGATTCGACAAGAGTTCAAAAATGAGTTTTCACGAACGCTTAATTTCTTTCACTGTCATTCATCTGCTAATAGCTGAATGAGTTGAGTCTACGTCAACCAGTATTCTCTAATCAGGCAAAGTTTTGCGCTTGTTTGGATCGTAGAAAAATTAGTCTTTTAAGAATCGCAACGACGCGGTGTCTTAATGGAAAGGATTGGACGATGATCCAGGCTCAAACTCTGCGCGCGTTCAATGTGTTATGGTCTTTGGCAAGACACTAAATTCTCACAGTGCTCCTATTACCCAGGTGATGGGTACTGGTGAATTAAATGCTGGCAGAAAAAAAAAACCCTAAGATGGAATCACGGCATGGTTTGTACCGGCTTGATGTAGACTTCGAGACACAGACATCACCTCCCTGTTTGAATAAGACTCTTACAAATTTGTTGATGCCTTCAAATAACACCGCCGGAAAGTTTGAATCACCCTATCAACTCCCGTTCTAAATTTATCGACCCTCGAATTATGTTACTTAGATAATGTACATTTGCTGGATATTGAAGATGATTTTTACATAGAACGCCGAATCTCTTAGTCTTACTTTAACTCTTGGCACTCTGTTTTTCTCTCGAAATTCAGGACAGATTGCCATTGATAAACACTCGTCTAAGTGACCCCCGATACTAATAGGTTAAGCCTGATCATAATCTCTTGGCCTGATCATGGTTTACTAAGGCAGACACGAGAACGGATCCTGAAATAATGCCTGATAGGGAAAATAGTTTTTGAAAAAAGAATTGCGTGAAGATGGAGTGAAACATCTTCTAGAAAATACAATATACCGTCCATTGTTTGCATAAAAATAAGCCGAGAGAGACTGGACCGATTCCAAGATATTGAGGGCGCCAGAAAAATGTCGGGAAAAACAGCTGGAAGAGCTCTGAAAGCAGCCATATCTGGTGGAATTTTAGGCTCTCCTTCTCTTGTTTATGAACCGGGAAGTCCAAAACATGCCGCGCTTTTTTACGATCTCGACGAATTTGAAGCAGGATTGGATAGAGCAAGGGATGCTTTTGAAAAAGGTAGCGGTGAAATTCACCTTAATTATTGAATTGCTTTCCAGCAGTTGTTTATTGGTAGTCAAGTCTTAATAAATTAACAACAACCTCCATCTGGTGCGGAAATATCTCCGCGAACTTTGTCTTTTCCAACAAGCGAACCTGGAAGTGACTCGAAAACAGACTGGGCTTCGATTCTTCAAGTACAATAAATATACGTTATTTCCGGAGGTTCGCATGGTGAAAAATTGAAAATGCTGCCCGAAGCCGCAGGCCGAGGGCAGCATTGTCAAGCCCGAGGTCACTGTTTTTCACTATACGCACCGACCCTAAGCCGGCAAATAACATTTTTTTCCCCTGCGGTAAATTGGCTTACAAGTGGGTTTGTTTACGCAACTTTGTCACTGAATTGGCTTACCCGCCGTCTACAAACCATCGTAAAAAATCTAACGAGCGAGTAACACAGATACTAGACAAAGAAAGATGTTAAAGAACAGGTTTATTTCGAACTACTTTATGTTTGCTGCATTTAGTCCACCAGTTAAGTTGTCCAAAATAGTTTTTCCGGTGTGGAATTACCTGCAAAGTTTGAATTTGTATACTATCGAAACAATTTCTGTCAGTCGTTGCGAATCACTCGAAATCAGACTTTTTTTATCGTAAATCGAGTATCAGAAAGCGAGGAAATTCATTAAGTGTATTGCAAGGAATTGTCTTAAATACAGCAACGATCAAGGAGGTAAACTCGACTGAAATTGACTCAATTTTTACTGATAATTTTACTGCGAGAGAAACACAGGATCACGCGCCATTAGAGTGTCGCGCTACAATTAAACAGCCAAACAAACTCTCACAACTTCAAAACACGCAATTGAATTTCCTTGCCTAGAGATAAACTTGCGTTGATTAATCGTTGATGGAAGTGTATAAAAGGCGAAAGATTGATGATTACCGCTAACTAGCTTTTAGGAGCGTTATTTAGGAGCGGGGTCCGGATGGGAAAATCCGGACGCTGGAGCATGCGCGATTAGCCAATCAGATTCAAGGATTTAGGATTCCGGACTGCTAAGATGGAGGAAAAAAATAATTTAACTTATTTGTTGTGATGAGAAATCATTTGTCAAATATATAACTGACCGTAAAGTAAACATGCAAAACGTTCATTTTTAAAGCTTGAATAATATTGTTTTTAATTTTCTCAGTTTCAGGATTCAAGGCGTTCTTTGACGCATAAAAACCTAATAAACTATTAGATCTGTTTTTAAACTTCCATCCCTTGAGAAAATTGTTTTGTTATATGCAATTTAGGGAGTTGTGTTGGAGAAAGAAAGAGTTCATTTGTGTCACAGGGTTATTTTGAAAAACAAAAGGAATATTGTAGCGGCGATAGGTTTTCACACTGAATTGGATGGCGAGTCATGTTAAGTCACAAGGTTTAGTGGTCCAATACGTAAAAAATGAAAGGCAAATATAATCACTGTACTACATGCAAACTAAATCCAATCTGAAATCCGATCTGGAGGGGTTTGTCTGTCAATGTTTGAAAGAATGAAAGACAGAACTGAAATATAGAACTGCTGAACAAAGCTTTTGAATTTGGGTACATGTCTGCAGATTACAGGAGGCAGGTGAAAAGATTACTTGTTTCAATTACTTTTTTCCCTCACAGATTTTCTTCATGCTGTAGCAGTAAAGGCAAACCCAGTTTCAGCAATGTTGAAGATAGTGCTAGATAAGGTACATTGCATTTCTCCATAGAGTAACATAATAATTCAATTTAGCATTGTCATTCCGAGAAGCTCATTGTCTTAGTTATGTGCAAGTGCTCTCTGGTCAAAGGTATTTTTACAGGAAGTGTCCCTATCCTAAGCAGGTCCCTATTACAAGAGATGTCCTCACACTTCAGTACCATATTAATGGTCCTCAAATAAGCATTCGTAGGCCTTAACTAAGTGTTGCCCACAGACAAGCACTGGACATGATAGCAAATATTATCAGTGAATAGTCTATCCTCCCTAAAGAGTGCACCATTTATAACAGCACACATTTCATTCCATATGAAAATCCTTTTGTTTTATTTGAGGGAACTTGAAGTACCCTAATATTGATTGCTGTCTCATGTCATTTGACACAGGGTCTTGGTATTGAATGTGCTTCTATCACCGAAGTATTAAATGGCTTGGAAGTTGGATTTCTGCCAGAAAAAATAGTGTTCGACTCACCAGTGAAAACAATGCCAGAATTAAGTATGATTCTGCACTGTCCATTTCCTTATTTTAATTGAAGGACACAGCTGCATTGTAACAGTACAAGGGCAAAGTTACATGTACTTCTATTTTTTTCTATCTTTTTTTCTTAGCGTTTGCCTTAGAAAAAGGAATTCACATAAATGTTGACAATTATCAAGAACTTGAGGTTATAACAGAAATTATAAAGGATCTTGGGTAAGTTACATTGTGCAATCACTTTTAATTTGATCTAATTTTGGAAAAATTGTAATGATGGCCAAACAAAATGTCAGTTGATAACAGAGGAAGGAAACGTCCTGTAAACATTGACCATTCAAGTTGAAACTGACATCCATAGTGGGAAATGATGTATCCACAACAAAATTTCAAACTAAATACAGGAACAATGAGCTTGCATTTTACCAAGTCATCCATACTGACTAAAAGATTTCTATAGATGCCATTAATTGCTATATTACCAAAACCAATAATGCTTCCATGATAACCAATACTTTCCTTACTCTTAGTGATTTTAAAACTGTGTTAAAAATCAATTTAGTGGAAGAGAAACAGTGAGAATAAAAGCACTGGAACAATTTTGTCAAAAAAAAACTTGTCTTATTTTGATTAGCTTTCAATCTATGCTATGTTATCAGCGTTAAAATAGCAACTGACAAAAAAATATCCTTGCAATGCCAATTTTTCAAATCATGCCTTTTAGTAGTTGGTGATTTTCCCTTTAAACTAATGACAGGAACAAACAAACAATAGCCTCCATTTGGCACGGAAATATGCTCAGATATTATTTTGTCCATGAATATCATCTGTTCTGAGAAGCGACCAATTTTCCGAGAAAGTAGTTCAAGGAAAACTGTGAGCTTTGAGGAAAAGAGTGTCCAAGGACAAAATTAATATCCAAGTATATTTCTGTGCCAAATGGAGGCTATTGTGTTTACTATCCTTCAAATACTTTTCGCAACACATGCAGTTTTGAAAATTGTGGAATCAGATCACTCATATATTCCCCAGTTTTAGTTGGAGAATTTTCAGTCAAGTGACCTGTTTAGACCAATCATGCGCGAGCAAAAATACTTGACAGATTATAATGGCAGATAGTGCTAATGTAGACTTCTATTCTATGTACTTTATGTATACAGGCACACAGAGTCCACAATAGGCATCAGATTGAATCCTATTCTTGGGGTTGGTGACATTCAAGAATTGAGGCAAGTAACGCTAGAAATAATGTAGGAGTGTATATTTTTTGACACAACAGAGAACATAAAGGTAGCAAATCATGCAGTAATTACACTCATTTCACTCACAATTTATTTGTTCTTAGTGCATTAAGATTGTACAACTAGCTGACATGGATGTACATAGATAATGATTGGCCACTTGATCAGATTTACAGATGTTATAGCCAATAATGACAGTTGTTACTTTATTGATAACAATATTATCCAAATTATTAATGTATAATTTTCTAGACATTTTTTTCTCACATTATTTTCATTGAAATGAATATATTGCAATGTATGTGGAAATTTTTTTTTAATATCAAATTGACAATACATCCTACATGTATTTGATTTTCTGCTGTTTGTAACTTAGATCAAGGTACATTTTGTCTAATTTTAAATTATATTGTGTTGTTCCTGAAAATATCCACACTCCTCCCACAGAGGGTTTTGTTTTCGTTTGAGCCCCCTAGCCTGTGAACAACTGCCTCCTCCCCTTAAAAAAATAGGGAAGAGACACATCTGTGTAGCGGCGTCACTAATCGTGTTCCAGAATTATTTTGCATAAATTTTAAAAAAATTGTTGACCTACAGTACACGGCTCCTACAGTTCGTGCCATTTGTGCATTTGTCATTCTCTTTTGATTTTCTGCCTCTCAGTGCAGCCTTTCTTTTCTTTAGAAATGTTTCTGAAGGACACTTCATGCCGTGTTATTAGGAGGAATTTTTTTGTAGAGTGGAGCCGTTTGATTGTGCTGTAGTAAGCTCTAGCAAGTGTTTTAGAGATCACAGCTCTGCATGATTTGCCCTCATGCCGCATCACAGAGTTTGGCGCCTCTGTAATTTGCCATGTGCCAGTATACTTTGTTTTAAATAGGCTAAATTCTGTTGCAAGATATGGACAAAGTTTGAATTATTCCGTGAACTTATTGCTTACTTACATTATATATTGTAACGCCAGGCCCGGCAGTTTGATAGGAACTGTTTGCATCGACTTTGCAAGGACAGTATTTTGCTTCTTATCATGGATATCATATTTATCTTCATCCCCTATCCTCAGAAATTGCTGTAGCTTTACTTTGAGAAAGTTGTGTGTTTTACATTCTCGTGTTCTTGCATGCGTCTATTGATTGAGCTTTTGTCTCTCGAGCTCGATGTTTAGGTTTCTACCTCATTGTGGTCCTCCTTTGTTTGCTCTGACACCACATGGATCAAATTGAAGAAGCTAGTCATAAAAGGGGATAAGTGACGATTTTGGTTGTTTTTTTTTTTTTGCTCCAATTTAGCTGAATTTTTGCACGTGGGCTTCATTTCCGCTGAAAAACATTGCCCTGTAATTTTTTTCGCTGGGTTGCACTTCGTTTTTGAGAAATAACGTATGCAAAAAAAGGCACTTTTCCTAGGCACTTTTTCTTTGTCGAATGCTAAAAAAAAGAAATCTACTACTTATGAGAAAAGCTACTTAAAATAATAAGTATTACAACAATGTAATTGTAACTAAGTTCTATAATAGCAATCGGCGCAAAGACTGACAAAATTAATCAGTCGCGGCAATCTCAATGTGTACAGTAAATGAAACTTCCCCCACCCCCCCCCCCACCCCCTCTTGGTTCTTCTGATGCTAAACTAATTCTGTAGTAGGCTACCATCGGTCAAAAACAGAGTTCTCCAACCGATAATTTCTAATAATACACTTGAAATTTGGAAAAAGATGTCCGCGTAGTATTAGTACTGTGTGCATCAGCAAAATTGTACCAAGGGATTGGTTGGTTGCTAATCGTCTAGTCATTATCCTCGTTGTCGATTGAGTCTTCAATGGTTGGGTTGCTAGTGATGTTAACATAAAATTGGCACTGGGGCTTGGGAACAAATTTGGCAAGTTTTTCAAGGTCCTTGACTTTGTCTGATTTGAGTGGAATGGGCTCCATGTAGAGTCTGGGTGGTGCTGCTGTCTGCTGAGCCCCAGGCCTGGTTATTTTTATCTTTTTCCAGGGTTCATCCTTTCGGAATCCAAATCACACCCAGACTTCTCCAGGGTGGTGCTTCATTACCGTTGCTTCATTATCTCCTTTTTCCTCGTCCCACCCAAAATTCATCCAGTGAATGTCTCTCAGCCTCTCCCCGTCATTGTCCCTCAATACTGGTTTATAGCGTTCTCCAATCATGGAAGTCCTCCTGTCGCGTCTTCGTTGCAACAAAGGGTTTCCTTAAGTTCGTTTCTTCAATTATATGAACGCAGTCATCTGGAACAAAAACTTCTGTTGTTTTTTTTTTCTTCTTTCAATTTGGGTGAAGTCCCTATCATTTTCTAAGTATGTGTGCCCTCTTTCTAAAAATTTGTGGTCGATACAGGAAATAAACTTTGATTAGTGTTACCTAGTAGACCAATCTAACAGAGGAGTCAGCATCCCTCCTGGTATGCTCAAGGACAAATGTATGACTAAAAATTTAATAATTTAGAGATCCTTGTTATCCAACAACAAGATTAACTTCATGAATGTGAATATATGAAATAGTCATACATGTATATGATATGGCGAAGTACTTTTTCCTAATATAATTTTTGAGAATATGTTTGCAAATTGTTTAAGTGCCTATGTTGCAGGTTAAATTGAGCCTTAGGTTAATTCGTTTTTAAACCTAGGTCAATTTGTTTCAACCTAGGTCAATTTGTTTCAACCTAGGTCAGTTTGTTTCAACCTAGGTCAATTTGTTTCAACTTACGTCAATGTGTTTTTAATTTTCAAAAAAAAAAAAATACTGTAATACGCCATTTTCTACACGACCCTACCCTATCCATCCTATCTCTACCCCTTACTACAACCTAGCCATTTTTTTTTATCTTTGCTTACCTCGTGTATTGAACCGAAGACCTCTGGATGTTCGCTGGATTCATGTCCTGATGTCCTATCCACTGAGCCACGATGACTTGCATACAAACTCAACCAACTTTTGATAAACATATTCTACATGTACCTCATACATTTACTCATATTATGCAAATCAATAGTAGAACCCAGTGCTCCTCAGTTACTCAAACATGGCAGCTTCCAATGTGCCTAAAGGCTGTGTAGAATCTGCCCTGTTTTATAGCAAATTAGAGGAACTAAAAGAATCAAAGAAGGCAAAGTCAAGCAAAACCACATTGTTTATTGAAGATGGTTTTTTTGATGAAACAAAAACATGGCTGCAAACAAATCCTGAGGAGCGAAAGAGTCTTAACCTAGGGAAGCTAACCAAGCAAAAAATTACAAGGAACAACTGGGCTTTGTCAAATGGAGGAAAGATTATCACCTCAGATAACAAATGTGTAGTACCAAACAGAGAGATTCATGGTGTACTGTGTGAAGCTCACTCGGCCATAGCACATAGAGGAAGAGATAAAACAGAGAGACATATAAGAACCTTCTACTTTGGAATTTCTCAAGAAGTAATAACATTGTTTGTTTCACTTTGTAAGCTACACCAGCAACAAAAAAGTGTGACAAACCACACCAAGAAGGCAATAACAAATCCAATAACAACAGGAAAATTTCTGGAACATGTGGAGATAGACCTCATTGACTTTTGCAATCTTCCATGTGAATGTTATTCCAAACATAACTGGGTACTCCATGTGATAGACCACTTCAGTAAATATTCATGGATGTTTCCTCTAAAGAGTAAAGAGACTAATGAAGCTGCAACAACACTTGAAAATTTATTCTGGATGTTTGGCTTCCCTTTGAAACTTCACTCTGATAATGGCAGGGAATTTAAAAGCAAAACAATGACTGAACTGTGTGAAGACCACAACATCAAACAGATTTTTGGGGCACCCAGAACCCCAACAACACAAGGCCTAGTTGAACGAAACAACTTAACAGTCAAGGAGAACATCACCAACATACTCAAAGAACGTGATCAGAATTTAAACAAATGGTGCGAAGTCCTTAGTGAAGCAGCATACAAGAAGAACATCTCATTACATAGGGCGATAAATAAAGTACCATACAAGGTTGTATTTGGAATGCTTCCCTGGAAAGAGATTCCCCTGCACAGAAAAAATCAGGTTCAACTTGATGTAGAAGAATGTGAACTAGATACAAAGTCGGTAACAGCCACAGAGTTCAATGAAATATCTGAGTCAACTAATAATCCAAATGGTTCTGGAAAGAGTACAATGGGATCTTCTGCTGCAGATCATCCGGGAACTTCACCTCAAAACCCACACAAAAGGAAAGCTACAGAAGAGTACATCACTGGGCAACAACAAAAATACAACAAGAAAATGAAAGAATCCAGAGGCAGAGTCAATAAATTCAAAATTGGTGACTTTGTTGCAAAAAAAATTGACAAAGTCGATAAAACCTCCCCACTGCATCCAAACGTTCTTCTTGGCAAAGTCATTGAAGTTCAGGAAAGTTATTCAAAAGTTGTCACCAAATTTGGAGTAATCTCCACCTACATTTCTACAAACCGGCTCAACAAGTGTACTGAAACAAGTGTACAGTTTGACTATAATAATACAATTACCTTTTCATCTGCTTGTAAAAAGGCTATCAGTCAATAAACATATGATGGTAAAGATATGTAATGAGATGCAATCAAGTAAATACAAGTTAGAACATTTCAAGGAGGAAGTAAATTAAATTTGAATTAGCTCAATTTTGAATCCATTTTGTAGGGATATTGTGCAATGGATTTAAAATAATTTATGTAAAGTTAATGTGCTCATAATTAAAAAATTATTATCGTTCACCACATGGTTTCATAGTATTTTTAGCAGTTAGTATTAGAACTCTATGTAGTCAGAAACCCAAAAAAAAGAAAAAGAGAAGTAGACAGAGAAAACAAACAAACAAAAACCTTTCTGTCCAGCATTCAGAAAATTTTCCATTTATAACCATGCATTTATCTTGTCACCATTCCAATTATTGAGAACTAACCAAAAACAGGCCAACCTTTGCGCTATTCAGGCTAACCTTTACATTATTCAGGCTAACCAGAATGCTATTGAGGCTAACCGGATACAAAGTAC
>OZ026606.1:1689059-1711559 GCA_964020085.1 Micromussa lordhowensis | reverse complement strand
GCATCCATAGTATGGACTATTTTAATCTTTTGGTTTCAAAAGGTAGAGGAGAAATTAACAGGAAAAAAGGGACTGCCGTTGTATTGAACCGGTCTTAGGACAAAACGCCAGATTATTGGAGGAGGGGTGCAGCACCTTTTTCGCTTGTGCAAAAGAGGACACTAAACATTGTGTATCAATTTTGTTAATACAGTATTGGCTCGAACAACAAGCGGTCGCTGATTTCAGATCATTGAATTCGCTTTTCGAAAATGCTACAAGGTCAAATGCTCAAAAATCACTTTAAATGGGCGAATCTTCCGATACACACGGAATGTTATTAGTCGAAGATGGATTTCGATGCAAACTTGAACGGTTTATTTTAGCATTAGCAGCATCGACAGTACGGGCTATTTTATTATTTTGGTTTCAAAAAGACGACGAGAAAATAAAAAAAAGAGCTACTGTTGTGTCGAATTCAAACCGCCACAATATTGTAGCGCGTCCGATCCGCGAAGCGCTTGATCAATCGCTTGTGCTAACGAAACAACATGAATATTTACATTCTTTTTTATGAATGTAATACTTGTGTCGGCTCAAACAACTAGCGGCTAATGTGATCGAAACAAAAGGTTTCTTTTCTTTCGCATTCGACAAAAAGATGCCGCTAGGAATAGTGCCTTCTTTGTATACGTTATTTCTCGAAAACGAAGTGCAACCCAGCGAAAAAAATTACATGGCAATGTTTTTCAGCAGAAGTGAAGGCCACATGCAAAAATTCAGCTAATTTGGAGCAAAAACAACAACCAAAATCGTCACCAATCCCCTTTTATGACTAGCTTCTTCTTAATGTTGACTGTTTTGTGTGTTGTTGTGCCATTGGCTTTGTTCAGACAAGATCATGGTTTCAATCCCCCATGTGGGTCTCATCAGCTGCCGGTAGTCAATTTTCTGTACGTCTGTAGTTTCTAGCGCAACTTGTACATTATGTGAGGATGTTAGACATTCTGTGGCTTGGCGCAAACTTCTGGTGGTGTTTATTTTTGAGATGGATCCAAAATGCCTGTTTTCTATAACCCGCACGGCATTTGCAGAAAATGATTGATAAATCAATTATAAGATGGGAAATGCCCTATGCAATGTAGATTAGTATGACAACCAATCAGCGTATGTTCAAAACATTGCAGGAACACCACCCAGAGTGCAGAACATGATTATTGCCGCTGCTACACAGACATCTTCTCCCTGATTTTTTGAGGGGAGGGGGTGGCTGTACACAGACTAAAGCTCCCATCCCTCCGGAAATTGGTCCTGGTTGACTGGTTAACTTGCAGTGATTTGTAACACATGAACAGTTGTGTAAATATGTACATGTAATTATAAAAAAAAATCTCCATGGTACAGAAGGTCATTAACCAAAGACTTGGCATGCATGTATTAGACAGTAGAGTTGTTATTATCATAGTAAATAGTTAATACTGTATGCTTTGGCTATTTCTACAGTGTATGTACTGCAGATTCCAAGTTTGGAGTGAAAGTAAGTAAATGGACAATTGCATCTGAAAAATTATGTATGTAACAATTTCCAATGAATATGGTGGCCCAGCTCATTTTTAGTGCACTCTGTATAAATGGGTATGGGTCAATTAAATGCCGGGGGGGGGGGAACCCTGTGATGGACTAACATCCCAATAAGGGGGGAGAATACAGAATACGGATATGAGCGCTGGCCTGATGGGCCACTTGGCTTGTATTTCATTCATCCTCAAATTTCTTTACTGCAACAGATAAACTTATTTCAACTGAGTGATCAGGATGCATTGTATCAGGCCATAAATCTTTAAGCTGAACTTTTTAAAAATTAAACATCAATCAGTCAACTGGGTTCAAAACATAGCAATAAAATTAGTACATTTTTTGTTACAGCTAACAGAATCAACAAGAGAGGAATTAATCACCTGGTATATGGATCGACCTTGGTTAACAGGAGTCATGATACATGTTGGATCTCAGGTAACCAGATGTATTATAAAATTATGAACTGCTTATAATTAGTGTTAATGCATTTAAGCAGGACATTATTTAGAATGATATTATTAGAATAAATAACCCCTTGCTCATATAATTATCACTCAATCTCTCACTGGCTCCAGAGTGTTCTTGGTTTTAAAAGTGACAGAGCAGAGCAAATCCCTTTGCCAAAGTTATAAATCAACTGATGTTTTTATGCACAAGGATTTCATGAACTTTAATTTATCCTGAGAGTAAATAGTTTGTAAAAGTGACAACATAAACAGGATGAAATTGCCTTATAACCAGACTGGAAAAGTGAGGAGGACAGTGACACTTGATTTGAATGGGGTGCTTACATGTATGCCTTATCGGCTTTTGGCAGCAGAAAAGGGTAACTGCCATTCGACTACCTACACTATCATTCAATCACTTGCCACTTAAATCTAAGGGCAGTGCAAACTAAACTTTCGCAAAATGTAATTATAGCAAATTAAAGGAGAGAATTCCATCTTCTATCATGATTTGATTATGATTAGAACACTGGATGGTCTACATTAACTTCCATTTACTGTGATTCACAAATCACTCGGCAACTTTACTTGTCCAACAAATAAAGTATCAAGAGGACTACTTTCACTTTTGGCACATGTGCCAATAGTTAGCATCTGTAAAACATTCATGTAATAATATTATTATCATTGCAGAGTTTTGATTGTCACGATCTTACCTGTGGTGTGAAATACATTGTAGAATTTGCTTTGGTAAGGAAACTTAACAATCATGCTTAACAGACATGTGAAATGTGTACATTTAGTCTTAATATTTTTCTCTAATACTCTTGACCCTGTGTGCCTTCTGTGGACCAAAGACATCCCCAGTCTTTTGCTTGATAGCATGGTTTATTTTGTCTTGGAACTGGGGTGTTTATTGCACATTTTAAAGAGAGCCCCTGGGTACCCAGCTGATTATTAAAAGCTGTTAACAGTTAATAAACACCCTTCTTTGTCATGGCTGGAATTCATAACATTATACTCACCATGGTAGCTTCCCACGGAGACAAAGAAGTGAAGAATAAGACAGTCACTTGTATGGCTTGAAAATGTTTCAGCTTTATTTTCTTGATATTAACACTGACATCTGTGGAGAAAGTTGACTTCTTTTATTCAAGTATAAAGCATCTTTTCCTCTAAAATGACCTTTTTCACACTGTATGTTTTAGTGGATAGAAACATAAAATTATATATAAGTATTGACAGTGTATTCTGCCTTGTTAGGAAGTGAATCATAGGTTAGGAAAAACACAGGTCAATGTGATTGACATTGGTGGTGGACTGACTGTAAGTAAAAATAAAATTAATAAAATAACTTTACATGTGTTTAAGTGTCAAATGTGTTTAGCACTGCTGTACTAATTTGGGACCCTGTAAATACAGTATATGAACAAATTTTGCAAATAGAGCATTAACTATTAAGAATCCCAACAACAGCGGTCAAAGCATTGAATTCGGAACTACTGAGAACAAATCCAGATAGCACAAGGGAGTAGGATTTAAACCAGGGAACAACAGATTTCAAATCCAGCACCCTAAACCATTTGTCCATGCTGCCTCCACGCGAGTTTGTTTATTTTAGAAGCACAAAGATTTGATCAAGCTTATAAGTTTGAATCATTCCAGTGCTAAATTTAAAATTTTGCCTGTGGCATGTATTTTTCAGAGCCGTAGATTTGTTTTTTTTGAAACCATTGAGCTTACTGGCTGGTACTGAGAACCTCACTGAATGGCATAGTTTTACATGAAGTTAAATGCAATTTAGCAGAGTCAACTTCAAAGAGCACCTGCGTTTTTGATATGTGCATGCACCAGGTTTCCATGTACTCTTGGACTGAGACATGTTGGCAGCCTTCACAGTGATAGCGAGCATTGTTTTGCATGGGAGCATGTCTTCAAGCGTCCCCCTCCCTTCCCTCCCTCTTTTCACTGTTAATTCAGTGTGATGGATGCCTGTCTCCCCTTCCACGTGGGGGCTCATGGCTCGGTTTCCAGGATTTGGCAGCCATGCGTGGGAGTGCTCTTCATCTGGGAGCTGGCTGCTAATAGTGGAAGCTCCTGGATGTCTCAGGCACCCAACCTCCATTTAGCGATGCAGTAACTGTTGTTAAAGAGATTTTAAAAGTCCTATAATGATTGTCCTTACTATTGACATTAGCACCATCTCTGTCCATAAGTGCATGCATACACTGTAACTCAACGTCAATCTAGCTTTCAATTTTTTTGCAGGTAAACAGAGATGATGATACAGTTAGACCATCATTTCAAGACTATGCTCAAGATCTCAAAGTAAGCATTTTTCTGTTAGAAGATTCAGGTACATGTGTAATTGACCATGTGACAACTGTACCACCTGATTGGCCAAACAGGCATGTACTAATTAGCTTTCCCACTGACTGTCTGGTAAATGTATACCATTACACAATGTAATACACAGAGGCAGTCTAACAGTCATTAGTAGAATTCTATAAGTACACTAATGCAAATGCTGGAATCTGATTTGCTAAGTGATTGTACACTATCGGCCATTTATTTTTGTGTTCAGTGTCTGGAGGTCCCCTATGAAATGGCAATGTTTTTTGTTGTTGTTTTTCCAAAATTTTGGAGGAACATTTTGCGGCAAATAGACAATTAAATTCCTGAGAATACTAAAAGTAGGACATTTATGGTATATAGAGTTGAAAAACTAAAAATGAGTGAAAAAATAATGCATCCGTGGGCACACTCATCTACTCTGTATCAGCTGATAGAAACTACAAACCTCACAGCTTATAATATAGAGACTGTATAAATATATTTTTAAGATTGATATTTGTCATGAAAATTAAACAAACTACATTAAGAAGTGTGCTTTCAAATACTTGTCTACAACTTTTATGATGCCCTTGTATTAGTTTCATTCAGATTTTTTTAATACATGTATCCCATTGTATTATTTTATTCAGATTTTTACAGTTGGCCTGATATCTCACAATTTTTACTGACTTAACTAGGTGTAGATGTAGATACCAAGCACAATCCTATTTTTAGCAAATGTGGTTTTTGATATACCATAGCTTAAAAAAATAACTTTTCCTTCTACTAATAATCAAGAAACCTGAATATGATCTCAGATTGTTTGTTTTCATTGCTGTGTGATTCCATTTCTTCCTGTTTCTTCTTTTTATTAGAAAAATGTTCCAGAATTGTTTCCAAGCTTTGGAGTGTTCAAAAAAGTTGTAACAGAATTTGGCCAAGGTTTTAATGCAAAGGTACTTTACTTGTTAAATGAATGCAGCTGTTTTTATATCCAAGCTAACTCCTGTTTAATACAGTTTTGTATATACATGTAAATTATGTTAGTTTTTTTATAGTTCAGTTTTTGGTTGTGGTACATGTAAGTTTCTGCATGGTTAATAATTTGCCATAAAAGCTATTCCAAATGCTTTTTTCGAAACGTATGGTGGTCTCAACTTCTCACTCAAGTGCAATTACAATACAAAGGACTTAGACAAAAGTGTATCTTTATTCTACTTAGAAATGCTTGATTACTTTAAGGAATTTCGATAGCTACAAAAGTGACCTTATTCTTTGGAATAACCAAGAAATAACTACTGAAGACATATTGCTTTTTTGGACGCGGTGGACCGAAAATGGAATTTATTACATTCAAGTTACTTTGGTAAATTTCTTACTTTTGTAGAATTTAATTGAAGGTACAACATGCCAGTTAATTTCTTAAACTTTTTTCAAATCCTTGCATCTATTCCACCAAACCTCAAATCCAAGGCAGCTTCTACATGTTCGCTAAGACCTAAGAATTCTGTTCTCGATAATTCTGACATTTTTTACTTTTCCACTGAAAAATTGGTTCTTCTTTCTAAAATGAAATGTTAAAACTACCATCTGTTCCAAGAAAAATCAGAGATTACACCTACTGCCATCTTCTCAAGTCTTGGGTTAAACATTACTCTGGCATAGAAGATAAATGGCAAAAAATTATTCCAAAATAATATATATACTTCACCTCTCGGCAAATCAACATATACTGAGACAATTCTCCTTTACATTACTACACGGTATTTTAGATACCAAAAAGGGGTGCCTTAAAAGGTTCAAAATATCTGAAAGTGAAGATTTTTTCTTCTGTAAATCCCCTGATTCTTTGGAACATGCTTATTTTTTTACAAAATAAGTTTTTTTTCCAATCCTTCTAGGCAGGCTGGCTGGCCAGCAGAGTGGAATACACAAAAGTTGCTTCAGATGACCTTAGAATCGCTCTGATACATTTTGGGGCGGTAAGCTATATTTATTTACATTTATATCCTATTTAATTTGTTAGCCAAGGGCATAGAAAAACCAAGATTTCTTATCTACTTGTAACCTGGGTTACAGCCATCTTCCCCATAAGAAAAATCAGACACAGCATCTGTGTGCTACTATTGGTGTATTATTCACATGCTTTTTCCAAGATTGTGTGGAAAACGACCTGATCAGTTCAACTGGTCGTTCTCATTATAGTTTAAATTGTTAAACTCAATGTTTTGCACTTCATCAGTCTTGCTGACAAAATCTTGGGATTTTGCTGTAGAGAGTCCATAATGGCAATTTAATTGTGACACTTTGTGATGTAAACTTCTGGGCTGGGTTGTTTGAAAGGTGATGAATACACTATACAGCAAATAGCTTGGTTTGATTTGATAGTTAACACTTCTCCACTGGATAGGGATTTATCTGGAGTCCAAAGTTTAAAAGCCTAGTTAATTGAGGTACATTGTATTTGACACGTTATGGCAGCAAAATTATTCCACATTAAGTGGTGTGTTTTTATCTGTGACTTTTTAAATGTCCTTTACGGTCTTATGCAGTCACACACATACATGTAGAGCAACTGAGTTCCTTGCATGTGTCAAGTCACATGTGTTGAGCAAGTTCCTTCCATGTGTCATGTCAGACATGGTGACACTTGCAAAATAGTTTTAATGCGTGGATAATTTATGCAAGAACCAATATCCCTTTCTCCGAATTTCTTACTTTTGGGTAGAGTGTCTATAACAGATACTAAACTACCTGTTTATGTAGGATATGATGATGAGGACATGCTACTGCCCCAAAGTCAACAAATACCAGGTTTGTATAATTGTATATTACCGGTATTTAAAACAACTAGACACTCCTGGCCTGCAGAACAGGTATCTTATTGGGGCGAGTTAGCGTTACAACCTTGCAACTGCCATGTTAGACAGTGGAGGATGGGGGAGATAGAACTTTCTTTCTCTCTCCAGTCTTCCAGTGCATGAAAAATTCAAGATGGCGGCTAAACTTTTTACGATGTGCGCGTTCGCTCGAAAAAATCACGCCTGCTTTGCAGGCTAAGACACTCCAGGAGTGTTTACTCAGGCTTCATACCGCAATATCAAATCGTACCTTACAATTAAGCTTGTTAAAAACAACAAACAAACAAACGAATCAGGATTACCACAAGACTTATGCTTATATTAGATATTTACTATTCAAGTTGCTTCATTGATTATCCCCTTTATCCAATTGCATGTCATTTGCTTCATCTTCGAAGATCTGTTTATGACGATTCTTGACTTTTTTCAAGATTTGAGGTGTTCTTCTCAGTATCATAGTTTGTTCTAAGTCAGTAGTTTTTTGCCAATGTTTTCTTAGTTTGAACTCATGCATGGCTCATTTGTTATCTTGCGAGAATGAGCATGAATTTTGCTTATAGCGATGTTTCTTGTTTACAAACATTAACGTCATATTTCTTTTGATATTCATATTTGCCAGCCACCGAACAATAGCATGCATTGTTTCGACAGCCAGTAAACCTCTGGTTGGACATTAATAACAACTGGTGATGTAACGAGAAACATCGCTATTTGGCAGGTTTTCTAGCAATATAATGGACCCATGGACCCACCCGTTCCGAAAATGATCAACATCTTTGTTTGTGAGATGAATGTATAAGGCATGATTTCCTCACAAAACACAGCATTCCTTAAATGTAAATTATGTTGTTCACAAAGAGCAATTACAAAATAATTGAGCCACTATGCGTGCTCTCATTGGTCGATAAGTGTGTTTAGATGAGAGTATGTAAACACGGTTGTGACATTTTATATTCGTGCATATTTTTGAGAATTGTTTTATGAAAGCAATAGAGCATTTTTTCTGTGTTTACATAGCCTCATCTAAACACTCGGAGGGTTGGGAGAATTCTTGAAAGTTATGTAAACCCTCAACTACATGTACGTCTCGGGTTTGCATAACTGTCTTGAATTCTCCCAACCCTCCTCATGTTAAGATGAGGCTATGTAAACACGGAAAAGTGTTCTATTGCTTAAGAACATAATAACACAAGTTTTCGCACTTTCATCCCCAGTTTCCACGCATGGAACGCCTGGGACCATGACCCCCTTTTGGTGACCATGAATGGCTTGCATTTTATGACTCGGGCTTTCCTACGAAAGCCCAAGTAATAAACTATCCTTTATCCTGTCTTCGTGCACTTCCAACACTCCTTCATTTCTGTAGTCAGTATGAAATGAGCAGAGGCACTATACATAAATCTGTTGGGTATAATGTAATCACCATGGAATTATTTAACTTGGGGATGAAAAGTCATATTAAAGTCATTCCAATTGGTGGGTTTTCACAACATAACTAACACTGAATAAGAAATTGATTTACACAATAGTTCGATAGGAACTCTTCATTTGTTTGAGCTCCCCCAAAAAACCTAATGGAGGAGTATTTGAGTATCAGTAACTTCATTTAATTAAAATTAATATTAATAATGTTCAAATAATTTGTTGCTATAGAGACGGGTACAAGTATTTGACAGGGAAGGGCAGCCAAAACAAGGAGAGGTAAAGAAAATATTTCTATTACATATTGTTAGAATCAATGGGTAAAATGAATTAATAAGAAGCAGTCTTTAACTAAAGTATTAAGACACAATAGTTAGTCATCAATGCAGAAAAATGTTGATTTACATGATGTGACCCAGCTAATAAATTTCGCTCTAATCTAAAAAGTAAAAATATTCTTTCTCAATCTTGATGTCCTTTGTATAAGTTGGTGTCTTGTTTTTCTACATTCTGACTATAGGAGATGCGTTATAATATAGCTGGACCTCTGTGTTTCTCTGGAAATGTAGTCAAACGAGATGTTCTTCTTCCTGTGGTAAATCATTTGTTAGCTTGAATTGTCATAATGTGAAATTCACTGCCATAAAATGTATTGATATATAGAAGAAACTGTTGTTTTTAGAAATGTATCATGCCCTAAGCTTTAATACCATGATTGTTTTAACAGACTATGATCTAAAAAACAAGGACTTGAGGAACATTTTGAGTTGATTTCATTTTAAAATTGTGTATTTTTTTCATAAATCAGATATTACATTGTTGCACAATACTGGAGACTTTCTACCTGTCAAGTTTATTTTCAAGCATTTTGACTATGGACCATGGAAAGCAGTGGCATAAAAATGTTTTCTTAATCATTATTCATTGTCGAACTATGGGACTGTGGACTGCAGACCATGGCAACGTGTACCTTATGCCTTCAGAGCTGCTGGGTTTAATAAAATTGCTCTGTAATCTTCAGCTGACCTTCACAAAAGTTTAGAGTAATGGTCAAACACAATACTGTGCAAAATTAATGCAAGATATAACATGGAATTTAATCTTCCAGTAGTGTAATGGATGTTTTATTCCCTGGCAGATTGAACAAGGTGACTACATAATTCTGCATGACTGTGGTGCAAATTCTCTGTCTGTATTTTCTCGACATTGTAGCCGTCAAGCTCCACCTGTTATTGGTAGGTTGTTATCAATAATTATCAAGTCTGTTACTCATTTAAGCAACTTTGGGTTTTTTATTTCACTTTCTGGAATAACAACACAATGTGATACAGAGGTTAATAAATGATATATACTTTAATTCAAACTGTAGCAATAGCGACTCTTCTAGTCATTATAACAACATTCTCTTATTTATAATAATTATTATTCCAAGTCAGTGTGCTCAACATTACATCCTGACAAGAGAGCATGCTTTCCACATCCAATCATTCCATTCTACAATGTATGTCTGTGTCTTCCTTGGAACGTTTGCAATGGGGGCACTTGTTATGGGAGGGAGTGCTTATTGGATTAGGGATGATCATTAGAAGGTAAAAGATAAAGTCTGCATATGAGCCAAGTGGCCCATCAGTCCAGTACTTATCTCTGGTTTCAGTAACATGAAGTGACTAGAAATATTTCTACTCCCTCCTGGATGGGATGCTGGTCCATCGCAGGCTTACCCCCAACAAAATATTCACCAGTATGCATTTATACACCTGGGTGGAGAGAGGTGCTGTGCCGGAGAGTATAGTGCCTTGCCCAAGAACACAAAATAATGTCCCAAGCCAGACTCAAACCTGGGCTGCTCAAGTCAAGCACCCTAACCATGAGGCCACCACACTTCCCATTAAAAAGGGGATGCTTCTTGGAAGGTCAAGACCTGTAAAAAGCCACTATTGGTCAGTCGTCATTAGATCGCATCTGTTTTATGTGCTTCAGTTCTGGGAAGTTTATTCATCACTTTTGTGTAGCTCAATGCTAAGTGCTAGTACCTGCACCTTGTAGGTAATACATTTACAGAGTCTGAAGAGCTCTGTGATTTCTCAGTCAATAGTGTTCAGCAATGTGATAGTTGATACCACCATTTCTCATTCAGGTGGAGATAAAACTAAATTAGCTGTCTTGCATGTAGATGGAAGTGAGTGGTATGGTGGCCTTATGGTTGGTGAGCTGACCTCCAGATGGAGCAGTCTGGGTTCAAGCCCGGGCAAGGATCATTATGTTGTGTTCTTGGAAAAGACACTACTCTCTCAGTGCCTCTCTCATCTCTCCAGTATAGACGTGTACCAGCGAAGTGTTGAGGCAACCTGACAGAATATGGGGGAGTAACCTGCAATGAACTAGCATCCCATCCAGGGGGGTAACAATACTCATAGCCAATTCATGGAAGCTAGAGAAACCAGCTGAGCTTAACAGTCTTTACTTTTTACTTCATGTAAATAGTATAAAACGATATTTGTTTCATTGTGGTTTGTAGCCAATTAAAGAAACATGATCACACTAAAATGTCACATTTCTGTGGGTCTATAGGTGTGTATTAAATTGCATTTCCTTGGTTTAGGTTATCGTGTGCAAGAAGATGGCAAAGTAAACTTTGAAGTATTAAAAGTAGGTATATTAAAGTTAAGTGCGATGAAGTAACAGTTTGGGACAAAATGTTCTTCCCCATCAGCAGCCCCCTTCTCCTTTCCCTACATGTACATGTACATGCAAGAGAGAGCTTCTTGCTTGCTGGTAAAGTAATAAATCACTGCTTTACCAGGAGATGGGAGGAAAGCCTGCTTTATTGGTAACAAGGAGTTTTATTTTACACATGGAAGAGCCAAAGATTAAGGCTTTACTTCAAATTTGTTTCACTCCATATGTTCTATTACTTATTTTTCAGGAAGCTGAAACACTGGAAGATCTTCTAATATTTTGGAAAGGTTTGTTCTATACCATGTACCAGTTCATCCACTCTTGAGTTTACAGTGAAGTTTTTTTGTTTAGTTTTTTTACCCTACCTCAAGCTCCTGTACATGTACCTAAAGAAGCCCACGGAGTTACTAACTTATTGTTGTTTTGCAACCTTTTTTGGAATTTTGCAGGTAGAAAACCCAAAACGATAGATTTGCAGTGAACATTAGCATCACCTCCTGCAAGTTTCATATGAAACCAATATTACATGAGTCTGACATGATGCTTCCTGAAGATGCTTTCTGGCTTTGAAAAGGATTATGGGTGTTTGCCCTGATAACATAAATGAACTGTTAGAACTGAACAATAGCCAGCACAGTAGAAATACTTCAGGAACTAATCTCACATAATTACCAAGTACACTGGAGGCATAGCAGAGTCTGCATACGAGCCAAGTGGCCCAACAGGCCAGAGCTTATCCTGGTTTCTGTAGCATGAAGCAAATAGGAGTATTTCTACTCCCCTTGGATGGGATGCTAGTCCGTCACAGCATTACCCCCCAATGTTAAATTCACCAGTTCCTATTTATACACCTGGGTGGAGAGGCACTGTGAGAGTAAAGTGTGTTGCCCAAGAACACAATGTCCCCGGCCAGGGCTCAAAGCTGGGATGCTCGATCTGGAGACAAGCGCACTAACCATGAGGCCTTTGCACCTCCCACGCATGGTTTTGTAAGGAAAGATTTCCATACAACCCCATATATTTATTATGCATGCAGAATGATTAATTATGTATGCACTCTATTGTTTTTGAAGACAATAGCAACTCCCTAAGGTATTGAATATATACATTGAAAATTATTACTTACTGTATGAATAAAAGAGGATTTCATTTCGCCCTGTCTTTTTGCCGACTGTCTTCTCCCCTAGCTCCATTCTTCTCTATTTTTCTCCTTCATATTTCCCAGGCTCCTTACGCATTATTTATCCTTAACAATAAGACTACAATGGTAACTACATCTCTCGTATCACTAACCAGAAATATATTACAGGCTCTTGGATCTTGCATCTTGAATCATCTTGACTGTTGAATCAAAAAGGTCTTAATATTTAATTGCATGTTATAGTTAGTTCTAATAACAAACAGGATGATGTCAGTGTTCATGAAATGCATGTTTATGAACCACATCCCGAAGTATAGGAAAATTGTTTATATTGTTAGCCCACAAGTTTAGCTATCAGTAAAATACAATAAATGTTTATTTAGAATGCAAATAAATAGATATGGCAAGAAATAATACAGTAAAGCAACGATCGGTGTCAACAATTAAGAAGTAAGCTAACATGTGGGCTAAATTGATTGCTGCTGCCACGTGAAGTAGCTAGTAGAAGTCACTGTTCTTACTGAATCAAATGCAAGTGAGCGAATAGTTACTCTACAGTAAGGCTTAACCCTGATATAGAACAGTTCAATTCTACCTTGGCCTACCTTGATAAAAAGTTATGAAAAGTCAGCTTTTATACGTCGGCATGACTTCTGCTCCAGTTAGTTATACGACTGTGTAGCCTGGCAACCTGTCGGCCGTCCCGTGAAGGAAAAAGGCGCGGGAAAATGGTTGGCCGATTCATTGGATTTATAAAGAAAGATTAAGATTGGTTTCCCTGAATGTTCATTTCCGAAATTATATGCGAGAGAGCAAGGGTTTTTCTGAGACATTTTCACTCTTATAACCAGAGGTAATGTTCATTTTGAGGAGGTTTCCGCTATGATCCTGCGTTGGATACGACGTAAAACAAAAACGAGGCGCGTAGATCTAAATTTTGTTACAATCATCTTATTTCCAGCAATGAAATAATCGTTTTGTTTTATTCGTTTTGAAATACAAATCGCTGAATGTTGTGGACAGTTTCGTTTGATCTAAACAAACTTGTGGCATGAAAAAGGCGGCAAAATTTGTGCGCGTCAATTCACACACTGAAAAGGAGGGGCGCGAGCAATCAAGCGAACTAACAAATTTTAACCACATGTAGCTGGAAACCTGTGCGAGTGATTGGTTTTGGTTTTATTTCTGATTGGTTGAGTTTACAGTGACTGCAAAGGCTATTGCGCGAGAAAGAAAGGCAAAGGGGCATGTAAATGTCACGAAGGCAACCTGATAAGTCACGACCTTTGTGCTTGCGACAAAACGAAGTGCAAGAATAAAGGCCTAACCTGCGATCATGCCCTTCTTAATTTTTTTCCCTCTCCCTTTTCCCTTCGTCTTTCCGAAAAAAAATACGCCTGATCGCAGGTTAATAAAGGCCTGGCTATTAAAACTAGTAGGGAAACATTGTTGCAGAAACATGTTTTGGTGTCCCTGTGGCTAAACGCAATCTCGTTCCCAGAGGTCGCGTTCCCCTAGTCCCTTGCGGGCGTGAAACGAGAACCTCTGGGATAATCCATCTCAGCGCAACAGAAATCTTATTATTATTGGCTCAACTGCGCAGGTGTGAACTCATTTTGGAAAATGGCTGCCGAAATGGCTCAGAAACCGCAGATCTCGGAGGCTATGTTCCGCGAAGCTATTAGGTTTTCTTTGGGAAAACTCGGACAGCCAGAGCTGGAATTAAAACAGGAGCAACTTGAAGCCATAAAGGCAATCTGTGTAGACAAAAAGGATGTCTCAGCAGTGTTACCTACGATTTACCAAATTTTACCAGCTGTGTTGGATTTCCTTCGCGATCGTAAAGGAAGACTTTGAGCCATTTTGAGCTATTGAAACTACTGCTCATGCTCAGTTTTCGACCAATCAAAAGTTGCGCAGAAATGGATTATCCTAGAGGTTCTCGTTTCACCCCCGAAAGGGACTAAAGGAACACGACCTCTGGGAACGAGATTGGGCTAAACATAGCCCGGCTATGGGTTCGGCTATGGGCTAAACGATGAAACCAAAGAGCCACGCATGCGCATTATAATAAACTGACTTTCGCAGAAGTCTGGGGAGACTTTTTGTTTTGTTCCAAGGCTTGTTCCCTCATAAATTGTGATCTCAGAATTTTCCATTTGCTTTTGTAATAATCCATTGTGATACCATATTTCTCTGACATCCGTACATCGATTTGACAGTAAGCCACTTTTTGTCCCTATTCATGGAGCCTTTATGAGCTGCAACCCAAAACAAAGCAATGAGTAACTATCTCTCCTCGTCCTTCCAATAGCGAAGCGCGCGAGGCCTAAAAATAGAATGCAAATGATTATATCCCCCACGAGGCTCATACAACATCAACGTATTCTGAGAGAACTAGAGGGGATCTAGGCGAAGGTTTCGTTTCAAAAATGTGTTTTAGGAACACTGGCTGTTTTAGAAAGTGTTTGAGGAAAATCGTCCGCCATTCCGGTTTGTTTGTCTGAGTCTTGTCTGAGTCATGACGTCACTCGCGCGCTTTGCTATTCCTTTCCTTCTATCTCTTTCAGTTTGGCGTCGCGGTCAGCCATTGGGGAGCTCAAGCAAACCACGACAACGACGGCAACGAGAACGCCACCAAACAAAAGGTTTAATGAGCAGAACTGTGTACGTGCGTTTAATTCTTTGTACATTTCTTTGCCGTCCTCTGCAAAAGAAATGACCAAGTTCTGTGTCGACGCGGCTAATTTTCCGTATTTCTATTTGCAATTGAACGCTGTTATTGCATATTTAGCCTAAGCACATTTTTAGAGCCACTGGCGTAGTGCACAGATCTAGATAGTTGCGAATTTCACTGGTAAAATATAAATCAATAATTTTTGACTTGGCGTCGTCCTCGGCAGCACTGGAACCTAGTCAACAATTGTTTCAAAATGGCTAAACTGGGAAACATATGTTAAGGAAGCAAAAATGTTTTCGACTTGAGGCAAAAACATTTTTTTGTTTCTGAGCAGCAAAATTTGTTTCCCCAACATATGTTTCACGCGCGGCTAAACTGGGAAACATTCGCCTCCGCAACAATGTTTCCTAGTTTAGCCAGGCCTAAAGGTCAGTGTAAAAAATATCTTTGAAATTTTTCCTGTTTTTATTATGATTTTTATTATGTTTGCTCTGCTTGCCTATGCCCCGCGGTCAAACCTATTATATACCATTTTGACAGAAAAGGTACCTCTTTCGTATGCCTTTAATTGAAAAAAGGTACCCCTCTCACGTTCTTTCATAACTGACCCGTATTTTGAATAAATCGCCAAAAAAGGAAGTCTTCTTGTCAATTTCATGTGTCTGATAAATGAAATGATACAGCCATAAGGTGCGTCTGTTCGAAGTATCATGTAATTAAAGGCTCTTTAAAATAACTAAATGACAGAATTTCCTACTTTTTCATATCCTTTTATATACCTGAAGCCTTAGAAAGGTACCCCATTATAGGGAGTGCTCCCCTCCGGGTTAATAAGTATACGGCCACATTTTCATGTCCCGTTGGTAACCGGTATGCAGTTGCTGAAATATAATTTCTCAACCGGATTGTTCCGTTTGGATTTTCTCTTTCTTTTATTTTTCACTGTTCAGGTCAAACCAGCTTTTTTCCCCTGCGTAAAAGCAGGTGTAATAGGATTACTACATGCTGTCCTATTTCGGAACTCAGTGTGTGACGTCAGAAATTCTCGCAAAGAACGTAACTCGTGACAGGCCCGGTCTTTATTTTTGGAAAAAAGGCTTCATTACTCAGCGGTTATTGACAGCTGAGCTCATTTACATACATACATTACTTAATTTAACCTCGGATTTTAGAGTAGCTTATGCAGCTAATATCTCCGAGCATTTAGCCATCAGACGAGAGATAGACCACCACACCGGGAACTACGTCCCCTACTCTTTTCGAACAGTGTGTGGGTTCTTTTACGTCGCACAGAATTCATTATGAAGAGTTGTGAGTAACTCGTGACAGGCCCGGTCTTTATTTTTGGAAAAAAGGCTTCATCCACCAGAATAGAGAGAGTATTAAACTACACTATTACTCAGCGGTTATTGACAGCTGAGCTAATTTCGCGAAGCGGAACTGTCAAGTCTGCGACAGCCGCCTCTCGTCGCCCCCAGACTAAAGCTAAGCTCAGTGTGTGACGTCAGAAGTCGCCGGTCGCAAAGAGCTCGAGACAGGCCACAATGAGCTTTTTTTGGGAGGGTGGGGGAGGTGTTGGAAGGGTCTTCTAGCGAAGGTTCCCATAGTAACTACATTATTGCTCAGCATTTATTGACAGCTGAGCTTATCTCAAGAAGAACTCGTGACGGACCACATGACAGTATCCGGTTCTTAAATGACGTCTTCTCTGATCTAGTCCAGCGTTTTTTTGTATTATTTCTCAAAGAAAAAAAACATACTTAGCTCTATATTACACGCAGTTATTTTCTTCACAAGTGAAAAATTCGCGACAGCTTGATTTTTTTTTTTGAATAACTCAAAATGTTGTTGTTGCATTCAGACCAATATTTCAGACAACGATCACTCACCTTGTGTTGCAATCCAGATAAAACATGCTTTCCTCGTGATGTGTCAACGTCATAAAGAAGTCTTGTGACCTTTTGTCAGCCACACTACAAATAGCTCTACACGCTGCTATTAATGCTCATTTGATTCCTTCACTGGCCCATCGGAGAAGAACAACACTTACTCCAAGTCTGCTACAAATTTCTTGACTCCGAAACAGCAAAATGAAGGGATTTCTCGCTTCCTTGTTGTGTTTGACTGTAGCAAGTGGCTTTGTCCTCAAGGTAGAAGAAGATGAATTGCAGTGGAAAGCGTGGAAGAGTTTTCATGGTAAAAGCTACCTTACCGAGAGCGAGGAGACAATGAGGAAGGCAATTTGGAGAGACAACCTTAAGGTGAAATACAGAAAAAATGAAAACTTGTAAGCTAGCGATTTCGTGAAAAATACAAGACAAACATGACACTTTTGGTAGTAGCCTTTGTGCGGTACATGATGCGTGATTTGAAGTGGTTTAACACCACTTGCAGAATTGATGGGATTAATTATTCGAGGGGAAAACATAGGAAAAGTTCCTTGCTATAGACACCTCCTAATCCTACAAAGACAGAGATGATTAAAATTTGCTTGGCGGATTCGTGGCCGCAGTTACACAACCTATGCGCTGCGGGAAGGTTGCACAGGCTAGGTTAAGCGTATAGCAGTAGTACAAAAGGAATATGTTGTCACACAGTATTGTCCGTGTTACTTTTGCTAAAAAGTTTCATTTGATTGATATATTCATAACTTGTAGGGAACTCGAATAGATTCTTTTCTCCGAGTGATTCGATTGGTGTTCATTCCAGTAATTTGCTTCTTCATACCAGAAAATCGCCGAGCACAATTCTCAAGGGCACTCACACATGCTGGCCATGAACCATTTTGGAGACCTCACTCAAAATGAATACAGCTTCTTCTACCTTGGAATGCGAAGCCACTTTTCCAACGAGACCAAGAGAAACGGCTCGGCCTACCTGGAACCTAGTCACGTGAGTTTGCCAACTGAAGTGGACTGGAGAAAGGAAGGCTATGTCACGGGAGTCAAAAATCAAGGTATGACGATACTGCACTCCAGCTCTTTTTTTTATTATTTTTCCAGTCCCAAGAACTCAAGATCTTTGGGATTGTCGTTAGTTAATTTTGTAGGCGTTACTGTAGTTTCTTGGAAGATCGCCGTAGAATCAGTCTTTTATCAAACCCCTTTCAGCTAGTAACGCAATCTTTGAGGAACCCCGTGACAAACCCAATGAGCGTTTCGTAAGAGGTTGCGGTAATGGTGATTTCGCAAACCAAGTGTAGCAATAGGAGATTTCAAGGCCAGAAAACCAAACATTAGTTAAGTGGGGTTTTGTATGGTTGCTTTAATTCCTGAAACTTGATTGTTTAACAAGTTTCTATTTTGCCACAGGCCAGTGCGGTTCTTGCTGGGCGTTCAGCACAACTGGATCACTGGAAGGACAGCACTTTAAGAAAACAGGACAACTCGTTTCACTCAGCGAGCAGAATCTGGTCGACTGCTCCACAAGCTATGGCAATCATGGCTGCCAAGGCGGACTCATGGATAATGCCTTCAGGTACATCAAAGCTAATGGCGGAATTGACACCGAGGCCAGTTACCCGTACGAGGCGAGAAACGATAATTGTCGATATAATCCAAGCAACGCTGGAGCTACAGACACGGGTATGAGAAGTTAAAGAGCTTTAGGGTTTGTGTGTAGAACTTACTAGTGTCAAGGCTTCCCGGCTAAGACAGACAGGCTGCTCTGGGAAGAGTGGGAGAACGGCACTGGGGCCAGTTTTCAACTGGTATCTTGGATCTTTCTCTTGAAAACAATTAAGAAAATGTTCAAGCAGCAAGCGATGGATGTTTTACTTAATTATCCATTCGGTCCTTACAATATCAATACAAAATAATCTAGCTGGTAATACCAATACAGCAACTGATGGCCATACAATATTCTCCCTGCTGATACTATAAGAAATCTATTGAAAAGAAAGGAGATTCCGCAATTAATCATCGCCAATCCTTCGTTTCCAGGGTACGTCGACGTCCCTCAAGGAAGCGAAGAAGCGCTTCAGTCCGCCACCGCTACAGTAGGCCCAATCTCTGTCGCCATTGACGCCAGCCATATGTCCTTCCAGTTTTATCACAGTGGAGTCTATAACGAGCTGTAAGTACTTCTCGATACTTCGTACAATGTTTGTCGCGTTAGCCCTCCTTCTTTACGATCCGCCCTTCCTATTTGCGTTTTAGTTTCCTTTGATTACAAGACGACTATAGTTTCTGAAAACCTTGAGTTTTCAATATCATCGACTTTCTTCAAAAGGAGTAATTGTGGGGAAAAGTTCAGAATACGCTTTCTCGTGCTATTCGTAAGGCTAGACAAATCGTTGCGTGACCATCCATATAGACCCCCATATATACAATGTAATGCAATTATTGTTGTGTGACGGAAAAGTAACCAAAATTTTGCGTGACAATTTCCAAAGGAGTTTAACAGCATTTCCTTTTTGTTACAGATCTTGTAGCAGCACAAGTCTTGATCATGGTGTCCTGGTCGTTGGCTATGGAACTTACCAAGGCCAGGACTACTGGCTGGTCAAGAACTCCTGGGGGACTGGGTGGGGAATGCAGGGTTACATCATGATGTCAAGAAACAGGAACAACCAGTGTGGAATCGCCACCAGCGCCAGCTATCCGCTCGTTTGATGCAAACTGAATCAAATAAATGTACTCTTTTGATCGGAAGAATAGTCTTCTATTTAAGAGGATTAAAATTTATTGTTCTAAGAAGGCCTTTAAAAGTTTTCTTGAAAATTTTTTTCTATTATGTTGATATGTAGTATACGGAGCATTTAATATGGAAAACTTTTGTAATACGAAATAAACTGTTTGTAAAGCATTTTCTACAAGATATGTGTGTTAATCAATGGCTGCAATCTGGTCGAAGGGGATACTCTTGTACAAACGTGACGGGGTAGAGTATAGCATTTCTGGCAATTTCAGTAATGGGTCATAATTTGTTTAGCATTTTGCCGGGGGGGGGAGGAGTAAGTCTCGCAAAATCATACAAGCTACGTAGACCAGTCTTTAAATCCATAAAGCTTGATACCTGGTTTAAAGATTACATGGTTAAATTAGTTTCTTAGTTTTGTCGTGAATTTGGTATGTAATGTGGTCGTCAGATACGCCCCATGCAAAAATTTAGTTGCTTATTTTTTCTCTAAATGGCAATTCCTATTAAATTGATATCCCGGGCCAAGCCTCGTCCCCAAGGTTTCTCCACGACGATTTTCAAACTGGCGGCTTCCACCCGCCATTTTGAAAAGTGGTGAAGGCCCTAGGTACGAGGTTGATATGCCTCAACAGTTTCTGTTTATATTCAGATTATAAAACAGGATTTTACATGTGTTCTTTCACTTAGGTTTTTGCGACATTCGGAAGTATTCGCTAACACCGCCAGATAATATTTTTCATTGTGAAGCTAGTCTTCACCGGATGTGGGAATTATCATTCAAACGTAGAATTTATCACGCATGCATCGATAGCACACAGCTAGTGAACACAGTCTTTCCTTTGCTAATCAATTTTACGATGGAAGGTTCACTCAATGTAGACAGCTTTGACAAGTCGCTCTCATTGACCCTTATTCTCGATAAGTTTCACCCCATGGAAGGTTCACTCTTAAGTATTAAATCGCTCGTAAATTTGTCTCTCCAAATATTCACTCTTTAAATTTTCGCTCATAAACTAGTGCATCGTAAAGGTTGGGGAACGTGTCCTCCTTGCCTCGTGCTTTTCAAAATGGCGGATAAGATTTCAATGAGCCAGCGAGCACTCCCAAGAGTAACGAGCCAGCGGTATATCCCTCACAATGTAACGTTGAAAAAAAGACAGACACCGTCTGCATTTTATGACCGGTGCCAGCCTTCGGCTGGGCCCCTATGATTGGCTATTAGTAGGTTATTATTCTCCCGTTAAGCACACTGGCCGATTACGGGCCTGCAGGAGCTAACCAAAACGCCATATAATAAACAACTTATTAACCGAGAGTGAGGTCTTCACGGGAAAATCTCAAACCTCGGCCTTGCCGTATTAACTTCGCTATCGCTTGGTCAATACGGCTAGGTCTTGGTCTGAGCTTTTTTCCGTAAAGTCTTCACTCTTGGTTAATAACTGTTTAGTAACTTATTCACTAGTAATACCTACCGGTACAGTGCCAACGAGGAAAAACTGTCGCAATTGCGTGAGGAATGGAAATTACGAAGTAACTGGACTACCAGACATTGTGTAAACTGAATCATTGTTGAAAAAAGCACTGCAAAACTCACATGCTATTTTTGTTGTGTAGAATGTATACAAGAACGAAACGTTTAAGGTAGATTGGAGTTGAAATATCTCTGTCCTTTGCATTACGTGAGACAAAACTTAAACTGTAACATTGTTGATAAGAATTTTGGTGACGTCATTTGTGCGCGACGCTATTGTAATGTGCCAATGTTCGTGTTTTAACATGTTCTACCATTAGAAGGATAAGGTATACGTCTAAACAAATATCGGAATCTGAAAACGGTAAAATTTTGATATCCACGTGAAAAAACGAAACTAGTCTTACCACTATGACCCTTATAATGATTTACAACTAACAACATGATGAACTATGAATAGAGGAAGCATTATAAATTCTCGTGAGCGGTTGCTTCGGTGCACGCACTTCATCAAGTGGACTTTGGACCTGAACACTTGATATCGGATTTCTAATGCAGCTTAGCTAAGCTCCCTGAAATTTTGGGATAAAAAGACTATCCAAACTGATTTTTAAGCTCCCTGAAACTTGACTGATAGTGGCTTCCTGGCAAACAGAGCTTGGACTGTTTTTCGCTTTTGGCCACGCTAATGCTAAGCACAAACAACCGTACAAACTAACAGCGACACGACGTGTCTATACTCGTGACTCGTTGGTCGATCAAAGTTTGTAATTTTGAGCACACTAGCTCGATTAAAATGAGGCTTTATACCCCCTCTGATTGAGTTTATAGTGAATGTATCCAAGTGTTTTTTCTTTCCCTTTTTATGGCACGCTGGCCGACTTTGTCACGACAATTGATTGTTGTTAATGGCACGCTCGGCGTGAATGTCAAATTTGAAAGTTTTAGCACACTAGCTCGATAAAAAAAAGCCTTTATACGCACTCTGATTGAGATTATAGTGAATAGTTTCAAGTGGGTTTGTTTCTCAAATGGCACGCTGGCCGATCTGGTCAAGACAATTGACTGTTTGTGACTGGCTGCCTCGCTGGGCGATGTCAGCCTCTTTTCTCACTTCGCAAGTCGCACGATGGCCAACAGGAAAACACCAGAACACACCTCGCAAGTCGCACGATGGCAGAACACACCAGAAAATGACCATGAGGTCGATTTGGTCATGTGATCACCGATCATGATCCTCCTGATGTGATTGGTTTAGATAAAAAAAT
>OZ026606.1:1631559-1674059 GCA_964020085.1 Micromussa lordhowensis | reverse complement strand
ATGCTGTTATTCGCAAGAAATCTTTGGTTTCGTTCAAGTTTATTTTCGAAACTGTCTGAATAGGAAGGAGTAGTAGCAGTTAATGTTGACGTTGTTTTAGCTAGAAGGAAAAAGAAAGAGATGAATCAGTACTAGCATGTGTCCGCGCTGTTTCCTTCAGCAAGAGGAAAGAGCCAAAATCCTGAATACACTCTACCAGTGCACAAGGTCTACACAGAATAAAATACCTCTGCATTTTCGAAATTTAATTTATAGTCATTAACATTATTGACGGGCGGAGAAATATTTATCGGGATACGCTAAAGGGGCCTTGTGCTGAGCCTAGCATCTGTGTTAGGAAGAGATTTAAATAAAGACGGAAGTGTGGGTTTATTTTTATTTTATTTTTTTCGTTTGTGGTTGTTACCTTTTTTCCTTAGTCCACAACAGGTTTGAGCAATATTTTCTTTGTTTGAGCTATTTCTGAGGCTCCAGCGCGCTTCAGGTTTGAGCTGGGTATTGTTTGTTTCGATTTTGTGACTTTTTACTTCCCGGTGTAATATGTTACCAGCATACGGAGTTAGCAGCATTTTCAGTGGTTATCGTGGTTCGGTGTAGGAGACCGGATAGGAAAGCAGTTACTCGCCGTAAAAATGAAAGGTTTTATCGCATTTCTGCTTTGCTTATCCGTTGCAAACTGCGCTGTCCTGAAGTTTGATGAATACAAGGAACAGTGGAAAGCTTGGAAAACTTTCCACGGCAAGCAGTACGAGACAGACAGCAAAGAAGAAGCTCGTTATGCAATTTGGAGAGATAACTTGAGGGTATGTAAATGATTTAAAATTGGTTCCGTTATATCTCCACATGGAAGAATTGAACTTAAACTGTGATGTAAGAAAAGTCGTTCATTTCCTTGATGAGAAGATATGCATTTCGTCTCGAACTCGGCTAAGTGTTAATTACTTCGCTTGCAAATTTGTACTGTACAACTTTCGTTATAACACAAAAGAATTAATACAAACTTCACACGAGTTTCCTGCAGGTGAACACGATTCCCTGATTTTAGTCGCGACTGTTATAAGATCTTACTGATTTCTGTGAAATTTTCTCAGTCTCGTTAATATTGCCGTTCAAGTTTCGAAAGTCTTAAGCCTGGTTCACACTTGTGCGATAAGCATAACACAAGCGACATAAGCATAAGCATAAGCACAAGAAAAAAGGAACATGTTTCTTTTTCCTTGTGCTTATGCTTATGCTTATGTCGCTTGTGTTATGCTTATCGCACGCTTAAGAGCGCGAAGGGCGATACGACTGCAAGGCGAAGACGGAGCAGTTATGAACGCTGCCTTATTCAGTCTAACTAATTGTTGTGTGTGGCCAGATAAGAAGGCTTGAAATCATGAGATAAATAAAGTTGTTACTTAGCTGTGTTTCACTGGCGTTGATACCTAAAATTATTGGGTTTTGTTTACTAGTTTACTTTCGGTCCTGCATTCATAGCCATTATACACTTGGTTTAGAAAACGGAAATGAAGTACAGAGGTTCGCGGTGAAGGAATTTTTGTTGCACTGCTGATCCTGTTATCACAAACAACTTTTCTCGGTTTCTCAGTTCTTTTTCGTAATCGTCTTAACTGTTTTTATTTCTAGAAAATTCAACAGCACAACTCCGAAGGACACTCGTACACCCTGGCCATGAACCAGTTCGGTGATCTGACAGTCGATGAATATCGTTTTTTCTTCCTTGGACGTCCTGCTCACTTCTCCGATGAAAACGAACCACAAGGGTCGCACTTTCTTCCTCCCAGTGGAGTTACTCTACCTGATACTGTGGACTGGAGAACAAAGGGGTACGTGACTCCTGTGAAGGATCAGGGTGAGTCTTCTTCTTCGTCTTCGTCGTCGTCTTTGTCGTCGTCTTCTTCTTCTTCTTCTTCTTCTTCTTCTTCTTCTTCTTCTTCTTCTTCTTCTTCTCCTCCTCCTCCTCCTCCTCCTCCTCCTCCTCCTCCTCCTCCTCCTCCTCCTCCTCCTCCTCCTCCTCCTCCTCCTCCTCCTCCTCCTCCTCCTCCTCCTCCTCCTCCTCCTCCTCCTCCTCCTCCTCCTCCTCCTCCTCCTCCTCCTCCTCCTCCTCCTCCTCCTCCTCCTCCTCCTCCTCCTCCTCCTCCTCCTCCTCCTCCTCCTCCTCCTCCTCCTCCTCCTCCTCCTCCTCCTCCTCCTCCTCCTCCTCCTCCTCCTCCTCCTCCTCCTCCTCCTCCTCCTCCTCCTCCTCCTCCTCCTCCTCCTCCTCCTCCTCCTCCTCCTCCTCCTCCTCCTCCTCCTCCTCCTCCTCCTCCTCCTCCTCCTCCTCCTCCTCCTCCTCCTCCTCCTCCTCCTCCTCCTCCTCCTCCTCCTCCTCCTCCTCCTCCTCCTCCTCCTCCTCCTCCTCCTCCTCCTCCTCCTCCTCCTCCTCCTCCTCCTCCTCCTCCTCCTCTTCGTCTTTATTTTCATTTTGTTCATTTTCGCCTTGACACTGATTGTACTCTTTGCCACATTTCTCAGGCCATTGTGGTTCTTGCTGGGCGTTCAGTGTAACTGGATCACTGGAAGGACAGCACTTTAAGAAAACAGGACAACTCGTTTCACTCAGCGAGCAGAATCTGGTCGACTGCTCCACAAATTATGGCAATTTGGGCTGTTTGGGTGGATTCATGAATAAAGCCTTTGAGTAAGCGAACAAACCACATTTTAATTCGATGTTGCTAGAGGAATGAAACAGAAATGGGCTCTGCTCTTAATCACGCTGAGTTGACTGTAGCTATTGAGCCCTGAAAGTCACATGTCTTGTTTGATAGTCAAAACACTGAATTTTTAAATGTAAAACTCTTTCAGAAATCATAAAAATGAACCCATTGCGTTTATCTTGGATTTAAAATTTCAAATTGAAAAGAAGATTGTTACTGAGACCGTGGACTAAATCTGAAAAATTCATTATGACAAATATAAATATTTAATGCAGTATGATATAATTATTTATATGAGGGTCTTTAGGGTTAATATGTCATTTATTTGCCAGGTACATTAAAGACAACGGTGGAATCGACACTGAGGTTAGCTACCCATACAAAGCTGAACTTGGGCAATGCCATTTCCAAAAAGGTGATGTTGGTGCCACTGTCACTGGTGAGTCGACGATCTTTGCCGAACACTTCCGATAGTTACCATTTGAAAACGTTCGGCATGCCGAAGTTTGAGTTCGATCTTCTTATTAAAGGCTAAGGGTTATTGTCGTTTGTTTTGCGGTTAGGTTACATAGATATCCAAAGTGGAAACGAATCTGCCCTTCAGTCTGCTGTAGCCACTGTCGGTCCAATATCAGTCGCCATTGATGCTTATCACGAGTCTTTCCATTTTTATCACAAAGGAGTTTACAATGAGCCGTAAGTACATGTTTTATCAACACGGAAATTAATCTCTGTTCCATCATCATCGTCATTATCATTATCAACAACAATAACAACAACAAAGTCAGCAACATTTTCGCTTGCGGTCGCTTGCGATATTGTAATTCTTCTCTTTTAAGGTGAAAAGTCAGAGGGACAACCTCTTTTTCTTCCTTCTCAAGATGTTATGCTATGTTACGTTACGTTACGTTATGTTATGATATGATAAGTTATGTTATGCTATGCTATGTTATATAAACAATAGCCTCCATTTGAGGCGAAAATATGCTCGAATATTTGTCCGCAGACATTATCTGTGCCGAGAAGCGAATAGTTTTCCGAGAGTGTAGCTCGAGTGAAAGTATTTGATGGATTATAAGTTATGTTATGTTATGTCATGTTAAGA
This sequence comes from Micromussa lordhowensis, assembly GCA_964020085.1. Classification (NCBI taxonomy): domain Eukaryota; kingdom Metazoa; phylum Cnidaria; class Anthozoa; order Scleractinia; family Lobophylliidae; genus Micromussa; species Micromussa lordhowensis. The sequence goes on along the minus strand of OZ026606.1, from coordinate 1,670,255 downwards.
TATGTCCTGTCCTGTCCTGTCCTGTCCTGTCCTGTCCTGTCCTGTCCTGTCCTGTCCTGTCCTGTCCTGTCCTGTCCTGTCCTGTCCTGTCCTGTCCTGTCCTGTCCTGTCCTGTCCTGTCCTGTCCTGTCCTGTCCTGCCCTGTCCTGTCCTGTCCTGTCATGTCATTTCATGTCATGTCACGTCACGTCATGTTATGTTATGTCATGTCATGTCATGTTATGTGTTATGGGTTATGGTATGTAATGATATACAAACCTGGAATAAGCTATTCTAGTCTGTTGACAAAACCTTCTTGGATCACTATTCAAATGAAGCTTTTCAACAGTACTTGGTGAGGTTGTCGTTTATTACGCGGCAAGGTGTTGCTTACTTCTAAGGCCGTAGATGACAGTTTAGTGGTCGGCAACATTTTTCTCTGCGGTCCCTTGCCATACGTGCCTTGACTGATCAGAATGCCTATAGAGCGAGAATTTGAACTTTCAACTTTCAGTATGTTACATTAAACATGCCCTTCTTACATTATTCCCTTAGTCTCCTCCGCAGCCGTTTTTGGGCATGTCACGCAACGCTCACCCCAAAGAATAGAGGAGGAGCGTTGGGGGGAGAGCGTTGCGTGACTTCCAGAAAACGATTGTGGATAGCGGGGACTATTATCCCCGGCTTCCGGTACAGATGTTACATGAAGTGCTTGACAATACGAACTACAACCGCTGTCAGACAAACCTTATCGTTTCATTTCTCATTTCAGCGCCTGCAGTACCAGATTTCTGAATCATGTGGTTCTCGCTGTTGGATATGGAACCTACGGAGGCCAGGACTACTGGCTGGTCAAGAACTCTTGGGGGACTGGGTGGGGAATGGAAGGTTACGTTATGATGACCAGGAACAAAAACAACCAGTGTGGAATTGCTACAAACTCTGGCTATCCGCTAGTGTAGGCACCTTTATTATGTGCGATACGATTAAGGTTTTATTCCTTTAAATAATATGTCAAATTTTTCTCGCATTTTGATTGGTTTCTACTTATGATCTGTTGGAGGACAGACGCTCAGATGACGTAATTAATTTTTTGTTTGTTTCTTTATTATTTATTTAGTAATAGTTCTCACTACATCTGCTTCCGCCTTGGATATCACGTTTATTGTGTAATGAACTGTACAACTTCTATTACAAAATACGTTTATTTTTATGCTTCCAGGAATTAAACTAAAGGATGCCGCAAAAAATTCATGTGCAATAAGAAAACTGGATGAAAATGTATTCAGTTCATGTATTGTAGCAATTCACTTTCTGGGAAATAACAGGCTGATCTGACTTTTTACTCTCGTTGTAATCCTAATCAAATCACAGAAAATGAACAAAAATCTCTGTTATTTCAAGTAAGTAATGATAGATTTAAAAAGTTATTCGTTTTCTTCGTGCTCGTGTCAGAGCGAACCAACGCGACTACACTCGTGCACGTGGCTGCAAGAATTATCTAATAATCATTGAAACGACACCGTTTCTAAATCCTTTACTAACTTCTGATCCTTGACATAACAAAAGGAAACTAAACTCAGTTAAAAAGCCAGTACATTCCTTGTTGCCATACGTCTGTTCAGTAATAGATCACAGATGACGTTAAAATGTGTTAGGAACGTCAGTGACACACTGGGCTCTCGCCTTGTGTGCCACTTTCTTCTTCTTAACATATTTTGACGTCATCTGTGATCTATTACTGAACAGACGCACGGCAAAATATAATCTATTTTGTTAATTTGATACAATGGGTTTGTTTTTTCATCACGTTTATTTATACTTTTAGAATAGGACTAAAATAGTGGAATAAAGAAATAAAATGGGGCGAGTTTTCCATGTTTTCCATCTCCGCTCGTTTGATTTTTTTATGTCAATGTATTTTCCTCAGAAAACGCTCTGATTTACTAGGAGTCTGGGTTTCTGTTTTGCCTTTTCTTTGTTATTTATACAATGGAATCAATCCCTCATTTTATTTCTTGATTATCCTTTTTAGTAGATTGCAAAAGTTTCAATCTATTTTAATTAGGATTCTTAACATTCTTTAGAATTTTGTTTAATCTAGTTTGTAGTTTTTCTTTCTTTTTTCACTGTTTCTTCGTCACTTTGTCTAAACGTTTTTGCTGGTTTGTTGTATTGGAGCTGTTGAAATAAAGGAATAGATTTTATCGTAGATGGTCTTGATTCTGTGATCCCCATCATCATAAGACAGATTGAACAGAAAGCGCGTTGACAAGCACGGATATCTAACTTTAAAAAATGGAAACTTCAATCACAACATACAGTATTATAGACTGTACCAAAGGAGAGATGAACATAATTGGTTTGAGTGGCTGTGTAAACGGGGTAAAATTATAAAGGATTATACAGATTGGGATTTCAGAACGTGGGCGTTGGCCGTATTAACGGGTTTTTCCAATGGATGTTTCGCGTCTGACCGTAATAAGTTGGGGACGAGCGAGAGAAACAACGAAGTAGCACCCTCGCTCTATCTCTCGCTCGCCTTCTTTTCGAACGAGAGCCTGAGCCGTCAAACCGTGATGTATAATAGATCTACCGAAAGGTGTCGGTTGTAAGTGTGTAAAGCAATGAAATTCGCGCCTAACATCTCGTTACCCACGATAAAATCAACAATTCCTGCATCCCGCCATGGAAATAACCAACTCCCCCCCCCCCCCCCCCGCCGACCCCTGAATTGCAATCGACCCAGATCCCGCCTTCAAACTTCCTTCCATCCCGCATCCCGGCAGCAACAAAAAGGCTCATCCCGCCAACACTATGTTAGACCCTCTTCAAAGGTATTCTGTTCACAAACTTGCATTGTGTTGCCACAATAACTGAACATTGTTGAGTAAAACATATAACTTTTGGAACATTTTCAACTAACTGGCAGTTTTCTTTTTCTCTTTCTTCGTTCCCCGGTGTTTTGCCACGATCGTGCGCCATCTTCATCGTGTTCTTTTGTACTGATTATGTCGCGACGTGCTCCACTCCAGATGAGACACGAATGTGGATCGCGTGAGGCTTTTGTGTTTATACTGTCAAGAACAAATCAATCTATAGAGACGTATAAGTCATTGCACAACAACATTGCATCTTGAATACTAGTAAAAACATCTGGGACTGAAGAGTAAATATTGACAATCGACCTAAAATTAAATTCTAGGTGAACTCTATGCCCGGGGGGGAGTTATATTTGAAAAGGTCGAGGATGATCATCGTCTCGCCTTAGAGAGTGTGTAAATCAAGGATTTTTCTCTCACTTAGGGATTTCAGGACGAAACGCCACTATTTTTAGCCGTCAGAGCATATTTTAGGAAGCACTAAAATAAATCCGCTGTCCTTTCCGTTTCAAGTTTCTTTTAAGTTTGAAATAAAGTTCTAGACACACTCAGATTGGTCTACTCTAGGGGTTTAATTCAAATTTTCCATCGCCGGAGCATAGCGACATTTTCATATGGAAGTACATGTACCCCCTTTGGGCATTTAATTTCATAAAAGACCCTGGGATTATATGTAGCTTGAGCTATTATCTGAAGCAGCAGCGTGCGCAGTACTGAGGCCCTGAGCTGAGTCATTGTTGTGTTTCGATCTCGTGATTTTTCGAAAGCTGACACTCCATTACGCATATCACGCCTGGGTCTTGTGACTTCTGTTGATAAATTGCCAGCATTCCGAGTAAAGCCGCACTGTCATTTTATCCCGGTTCCGTGTAGTAGTGGAAAAGCAGTTACTCGCCGTCAAAATGAAAGGTTTTATAGCGTTTGTACTTTGCTTGTCCGTTGCAAGCTGTGCTGTCTTGAAGTTTGATGAATACAAAGAACAGTGGCAGGCTTGGAAAACTTTCCACGGCAAGCAGTACGAGACAGATACCGAAGAGGGTTTTCGTTATGCAATTTGGAGAGATAACTTGAGGGTAAGTAAACGTTAAATGATGCATAAAATTTTCTACATGAAAGAATTAACTTTGAATTTTAAACATTGATGTAAGACAAAGTTGTTCATTGCCTTGATCAGAACATTTGTACTTTGCCTCAAACTCGTTCAATTACTTCGTTAGGAGATTTGTAGTGTTCAAGTCGGAACACAAAGAAACCCTGAGTACGGATCAAGTCGACTTAAACAAAAGTCATACAATTTTTCTGCAGATGAATGAAATGGTCTTCGTAGCGATCGCTCAAAGTTCTCGTTGATTTTTGTGAATTTTAGGGGTCTCGTTAAGAAATTGGCGTTCAACTTTCGAAACTCTGGGAACTTGCTTAAATTCAAAATCTCGAAACAATAAAGAGGCTATGAGAGCTTTCGTGCTAGAGTGAAAACGTCTAACCGCGTATCAGCAAATCTAGAGATTTTTAAAATTCAACTCCTTTAAATGCCATCATGCGATGCATGAGTCGTTTAGCCAAAAGATGGAATGAAATATTGTTTTTCCGAAGACAAAAGATCACAAAATAAGAATCTCGAACAAAATACGACTCGAGCTATCGAGTGATTTCCGGTGCCAGGCACAGATAGCTTCGATGAAAACCGTCGCTAAAAATTTCTTTTTTTAACCAAGCTCCTTAAATTACTCACGATCAACTTCGAATACATATAGACATACTTCATTTGTACCTTTGTTGTTCGCGGGAGAAGGTTTAGATCATGCAGGCGATTTTAAGGGGTCGACCACAAAATGCGACATAAGAGCGCAAGCGATATGCGCGAAGCGCGAGCCGTATGCGTGGAGCGCGAGCGGAATGCGCGAGACGCGAGTGGTATGCGCAGAGAGTGCGGGGTACATTGTTTACTGGTAAACTCTAACTATATAGTAATACTCACAAGTTTTGTCTTTTTTGTAATCGTCTTAACTGTTTTATTCTAGAAAATTCAACAACACAACTCCGAAGGACACTCGTACACCCTGGCCATGAACCAGTTCGGTGATCTGACAGTCGATGAATATCGTTTTTTCTTCCTGGGACTTCGTTCTCACTTCTCCAATGAAACAGAACGAGAAGGGTCTCACTTCCTTCCCCCTAGTGGAGTAACTCTTCCTGATACTGTTGACTGGAGAACAAAGGGATATGTCACTCCTGTGAAGAATCAGGGTGGGTTTTTGTCCTTCTTCTCCTCGTCCTCCATCATCATCATCATCATCATCATCATCATCATCATCATCATCATCATCATCATCATCATCTTCTTCTTCTTCTTCTTCTTCTTCCTTTTCCCTTCTTTCCTCTTCTACTTTCCTCTTGTTCTTTCGACGTCTCCTTCTCTTCGTTTTGTACATTTTCACCTTTTGGCACTGACTGTATTCTTTGCCACATTTCTCAGGTCAATGCGGTTCTTGCTGGGCGTTCAGTACAACTGGATCACTGGAAGGACAACACTTCAAGAAAACAGGAAACCTCGTCTCCCTCAGTGAACAGAATCTGGTCGACTGCTCCACAAACTTTGGAAATCATGGCTGTGAGGGTGGACTTATGGACAATGCCTTTAAGTAAGAGAAAAAACAGTGTCGCTGCTGAAATGAAACAGAAGGAGGCTCCCCTTCTAATGTCGTTGAATTGACAATAACTAATAAGTCCCTAACATTCCCGTAGATATAATTTTGTTTTGTCGATGTCCTGAAAGTCTGATTTTCCCTTTCTCTTTCCAGTTTGAAGAAAATTGGCCTGTCTCTTTTCGCCTTTAAAACAAGTGTAAAATTTCTTCAGAAATTCATAAAAATGAGCATTTATCGCGGATTTTAAATTTAAAGTTGGAAGAAAGTTGTTTTTGAGAAATTTCAAACATTTACATTTATTATGATTACTGAATTATGAAAAAAAACACATTACGCTATGTGACGTCATTATTTATGTGAGGGTCAATACGTCATTTGTTTGCAGATACATCAAAGCCAATAGCGGTATTGACACTGAGGTCAGCTACCCATACAAAGCTAGGGATGGGAGTTGCCATTTCAAAAGCGCTGATGTTGGTGCTACTGACACTGGTGAGTCAACGATCTTTGCCGGACACTTTCGTCTTCCGATGATTACCGAAGTTTTGGTTGAAAACGTTTAGCCTGCCGAAGTTTAAACTCGATTTTCGTAGGGGTAACTGATTACAAGCCCGAGAAGATGTAGACAGGCTGCGGATCTAGTGGGAAGGGAGCATCAAGATTAAGATATAATTTATCGTCGTTTGTTTTGCGGTTAGGTTACATGGATATCACAAGTGGAAGCGAATCTGCCCTCCAGTCTGCAGTAGCCACTGTCGGTCCAATATCAGTCGCCATTGATGCTGGCCACGAGTCATTTCAATTTTATCACAAAGGAGTGTACAGTGAGCCGTAAGTACATTTTTTGCGACCCGATAGTAAATAAATCGTGACATGCGTGACAAATGGCTGTCACGCAAGTCGGCCAAGTCGCATTCAAGAGACGATGATAGTCTTTGGTATAGCGTGATCGTCCGGGTGAGTGTAGTTCTGAGAAGAACTGTTGTTGGTGACTGACGTTTCGACAACCTGAGCGGAAGTCATCTTCAGAGTCAAGTGAATAGTGTTTGTCAGTCGATGATGTTATAAGTTTGGTCCGTTGGAAGTGATTGGTCACTTTAGCCATGGTGGTATCGGCTGAAAGACTCGTGTAAAGTTTGTCATCAGTCATTGCTCAGTTTCGATCCGTCTTTTGTTAGTCAAATTACTAGCGTTGAGGTCCGTGTATAGTTAGTCAAATTAAGTCGGTCTGTTAGAAGTCCGTTTGTAGGTTTCGTTTGCGTCGTGAATAAGTCGTTTGCAAGGCGCCGGTAGCTGTTGACATCTGTTAAGAGACGTTTGTTCTAAGTTAGTGTACCAGCTTTCAAGAGTCAGTCATTGAAAATGGTTCGTACTGTAGGTTAAGCATTGAGCAGTGTCCCAGTCAATGTTGTGGTTTGTCAGTTGATGATGTACAGCAATGTGATTGTTGACATCACCATTTCTCGTGGCTCGTTTGTGCTCAGTCAGTCTCGTGTTCAGGTTTCTGCCAGTCTCACCAATGTAAGAAGCCTGGCAGTCGTTATAGTCTCTAGCATGATAGTCTCTTGAGACGTCAAGAGACGTCACTTGTCACAATCACGTCGAACCCTTATCGATACCTTTCTCGTTTCAGTGCCTGCAGCAGCAGCGTCCTGGATCATGGAGTGCTCGCTGTTGGGTATGGAACCTATCAAGGCAAGGACTACTGGCTGGTCAAGAACTCCTGGGGAAAAAGCTGGGGAATGCAGGGTTACATTATGATGACCAGGAACAAAAACAACCAATGTGGAATTGCCACCAGCGCCAGCTATCCATTAGTTTAAGTCACCTTACTGTGCAGTAAGGCTAAATTCCTTTTTCACCAGATTGATACAATGTGTTTTATTCATTAAGTAGACTGTATAGTAAAAGAGCCATTTTATATTCGGACGTAGAGTAAGGTATGTCGAAAACGAGAAAAGAGCGAGTTCTCTCCGCTAGTTTCAATTTTCTTTCTAAATATATTTTTATTAGGCAGCGCTCTGATTTACTAGGAATATTTGAGTTTCTGTTTTAATTTTGCATTGTTATTTTCAGAATGGGACTCAATCCCTCTTTTTTTCTATTTTCTTTTGTTAGGACATGGCGAAGTTTCCTTTTTTTTCAGTTATGATTCTTAAACTTTTTTAGAATCCTGTTTAATTTTACACGGTTTATGGTTTTTTAGTTTTCTTCTGCCGCTTTTAATGTTATTGCTGGTCTGTTGTATTGAAGCCGGTGAAATAAAGGGATTGATTTTATCGTAGATGGTTTTGAATCAATGATCCCCATATCAGTAAATGTCTAAATCAGGTCTTTACAAATTGAACATAAAGCGCATTGACAGGCAGAATTCCCTCGTCAGCATTTGCAAGCTCTATTGTTTGAAGATACAATTGAAAGAAAAGTTTGAGGCTGTAAAAAGAATGCAAACACACTACGGTGATAGTCTGATTTTGCCAAAACCAAAGTTATCATATCAAGCCAATCACAAAACCCACTGACCTAAAAGACCAATTAAAACCCGAAGCAAAAACATGCAACGGTTACTAAGCGCGGGAAAACCAAGTCACGAAATGTTTGTGTTGTTTGCTTGTTTGTCTAGGCTTGATTTCCAGCCGCTGTTCGGGAAACGAGCCCGCGCTCCTCCCCCGAACGTCCGGTTGCCTTTGTTGGTTTCAGCCAATCGAAGCAGTGCCCGCAGAATTTCGTCGGGCATAATTTTCACGCATAATTATAATTATCAGACTATAATTTCAAAATGACGGCGGAAGGCGGGTTGACGAGTGAAGCCATCGATCGCATTTTAGAAACGTTTAAGATCAATTCCTAAAGGAATTACAGCACAGAGGCCTAGAAGCCTTAATTAAGGGCCAATATGTCTTCATAATTCAGCCGATTGCCTGAACTAAGCCGAACAATGGCATACAGTCAACAGACTTGCGCGTAAACAGCTACATTTGAATCATGTGGTGTGAGAACGAAACAACAGGAGGAATAAACTTAAACATCGAGCGCGAGAAACATAAGCTCGATCAGATATATGCAAAAAACATAAGAACGACTCTAGACAAACGTATACCTTTCTCGAAGTAAAGCTACGGCGTCTCCGAAGAATAACGTAAGAGGACAAATATGATATCCGTGATAAGAATCTACATACTGTACTTGCATGCAGTTTTAATCAAACAGCAGGGCCCGGCGTCACACTATATGCTGCAAGTAAGCAACATGTTCACGGTAAATTTCATATTTTGTCCCTCGAAAGCAAATCCTTGGAGACATATCTTGCATTAGAAATGAGCCTAAGCAATGCATAAACACATGGCAAATTACAGAGGTGTCAAACTCTGCAAAGCGACACGCCGATAACAGCGGAAACTACAGTGTATGCAGACCAATGACCTCTAAATTTGCTATAGCACAGTCTAACGGCTCAGCTCTGCTAAAAATTCCTCTTTATAACACAACATGAAGTGCCCTTAATAAACACAAGTGAAGCAACAAAAAGGTCGAGAGACCGAACAGAGAACGGCAAATGTACAAATGTCACGAACCGCAGGAGTCGTGTAGGCTAGTCAACCTCGTTTTACACAAACAGCCTTCTCATGTTGCTTTTTGTGACACCCGAGAACGCATAAATTAATTTTTTTTTCAATGACGTCACGGACATGGATGGCCGCTCACGCGTCCAGCCGTCTCTTTTCGGGGAGGAACTTAGACCGGACACGAGAGAGCGGCGGAAATCGAGCCTATTGTTTGTCTCGCTCCTGATCGTGAACTAAACCCAAGCACGCAGAAAGTAACTCAGAATAAAACCAAAGCAATAAGCCATGAATTCGACTGCAGATAAACATTTCGCGGAAAGAGTTGCACTGTAGACCAAGCCTCGTGCCGTAAAATGATCGTTATAAGCTCACCCCCCCGTCCCATTTCCCCGTATTAGGCCTATCTTTACACTGACGGAAAACTACACGACATAATTCCTCCCACAGCCCCATCAGCCAAAAGCTCGCAGAACATTGTACTTCAAATAAAATTAGCGCAATGAATAAGCTTTGCAAAGATAGCACCGAGCAAAATGTTTTATCAGAGAGCCTTGGGCCTCTTTCTATCTCTGTTATACCTCTTTATACCCTGCAAACGCGTACACACCCTTTAATTCCCGCTTGTACCCCTGTATGCCATGTTGTCCCTAACCCTTCTCGCCTAAGCGACTCCGGCCGCCTATACTCACTGACAGATCAGACTGTAACAAAATACTGATGACCTCCTCGCTCACCGGAGTCTTTTCGTCCTCGGTGAAAATACGAGAAAGGTCGGTGAAAGGAGAAAAAGGGCACCAAATATCACTCGGCGGACTAACATATATTAAATTTGCATTTGGATGCTCCATGGAAACCTGCTCAAGATTGCAGCTAAAAGAACGTCAACAGCCTTGTGAGACCTAACACAAGCATAAAGCTGCCTCTTATTCCAAGGCTATCTGTAGCCAGGTCGACGAGCAAACAAGCCGTTGAGCGTCATAGCACGAGAAATAAGAAGCTTTTATTTTTACAAGCTCGCTTTGCTCTCCGAGTCGACTATCACGGATTTTGCTTTTGCCCCAGCCACAGCGCACGAGAGCCTGCTTGCCGGGTAGGTTTCGCTCGCGTGCACGCGCAAGCAAATGCGTGACCACGCTCGCCGAAGTCCCGTATCTTGTGTAGTTAGTGTAATCTGAGTCATTTGATGTTTCCTAAAATATTCGTGCTAATTGCTTTTCACATCTTGATATCGAATATATACAGGTCCAATTACAACTAAAAATCGCAATCGTACCAAAATGAGGTGCTTTTACGTTTTTCTGCTGTCTGTTTCGATAGCAAACAGCTTTGATTTAACGCATGAGGAATATGAACGGTACTGGCAAGAATGGAAGTCTTTCTACGGCAAGTCATACTATTCAGACATTTTGGACAAAACGCATTTTGCAGTGTGGAAGAATAATTTGCAGGTGAGCAAACTTTAATCTTCAAAGATCATTGGTAGTCTAAGGTTTGATTTCCAGTCGTGTATTGAGTCCGGTTGCACCTCCTCAACGCAAGGGAAACGCAAGGAACAGAATAGGACAGAGCATCGTAGCGTGGGGGACGCACGTGGGAGTCACGCGTGGAGAGAGATTACGCGCATTTATCCCGTGTGCCCTTGTCGAGTCCCTGGACTGACGCCAAAGGAAGACAAATAAATCCCCCACGATGCTTTGGGTTTACATTTCAGATTTCTCATAGCTTTGGTTCTCAGAGGCTACTTAAGATATTGAACATATTTCGTCCCAAAATTACCCTTCACCAACATGTAATTTCTCCTTAAAATACCCATACAAATTATCCTAAGGTAGTGACCGTGTTTAGAATTTTTGAATCTTTGATTATCCACGTTTACTTTCGACATGGCAGGTCCAAACCTGGATATCACTAACCGCCTGCAGGCTGTGCGGGTCGAAACCATACACAATCATTGAACACATAATTTTGCGGTCAGTTTCCAATTGTCAGTTTACGTATGCTCTTAGACTCTTTCTGTCCCTGTTGTCGTAGTCGGCGGAGGCTTGGTACGAAGTGGCTCTGGATTGGCTAGATTCTTGATTCAAGATTTTCGCTGATTCAACGCTGGTTGCCTACCTGAAAATACCATTTGATGGGATGATCTCTAACTAAAACTTTTCGATTACCACTTCTACAGATCATCAGAAAGTTTAGAATTGGCTTACGGGAAGAATTTTCAGTGAAGTCCTCGATAACGAACGAGAACATTGAATTCCATTTTCGACTTGAATGTTACTACGGTTTAAATTTCCTTTGCTCGAGTGAGTTAAGGTCTGTATAGGTACTGTGTCTTGATTCGAACGATTTTAGTCAGTGATAAAAATGGATATTTCTTGATGGGTAGCCATTTTTCTGTGTACTAGCTGTCCCAAACTTGGATGGGTAAATTAACCGGGTCGTAGATTATGAGGCCACCTGCTCATTTCCTAAGGCTTACCTTTGCATTGCCTTGCTGTTTTCTCCCAGCGGATTGAGAAGCACAACTCCGAAGGACACTCATACATTCTGGCAATGAACGAGTTCGGGGATTTGACGGTCGATGAATACCGCTCCCTTCTTCTTGGCTTCAATTCTCGTTTCTCAGACAAAGAAACAAAACGTCAGGGGTCATCTTTCTTTCTTTTAAATGGAGTAGCTCAGCTACCTGATACTGTTGACTGGAGAACAAAGGGGTACGTTACCCCAGTGAAGAACCAAGGTAAGTTTCCGCTTCTCGTTTTGTAACTTTTCTCCACTGAAAAAGTAATTCTAGTTCTCTAGGTGATCCAACACAAAGAAACGTCCAGCTTGACTGGTTGAAAGACGCTGTCAAACTCGATCCCAGGCTCCCTCTCCTTTGCTTCCCTGAGGAGAGAGATATCTTCTTAACGACAAAAGAGGGAAAGGAGAGAGAGCCTGGGATCGAGGTTGACAGCCTCTTTCAACCAGTCAAGCTCGACTTTTCTTTGTGTTGGATCACCTAGAGAACAAGGTGACGTCACTTTTTCTTGCCGTCAGCCATCGAGTATGGTGGCTTTTGAATCGATTCATGCAAAAGGTCCAACTACAGCTGCCGCTGACCATCATCTCTGACCGCAGCAGTGATCGAACTGTTAGAAAGCCGACGCTTTACAAGTAACACTTTAGATGCTTCAATGTCTCCCATAAACGGGCGCTTTTGTTAAAACACGGGCTCATGGGAGACGTCCGCTTCAGTACGAGAGGCGTTAGAATGTACTAGCATATATTAGCAGTTGCTAATATTAGAAAGATTAGGATAGATGAGCGGTTGGGTTTCTGAGTAGGTCAGCTACCTTGCCCCTCATCTCTTCCATCCCTTTACCCCCGCATACTAGACCTAGCTAACCCATTACTCAGTTGCATTACCTCACACGCATCTTGACTTGTTATTTTTGCGGACTGACCTTTTTTCCAGGTCAACTGGGCGCTTCATGGGCGTTCAGTGCCACAGGATCGCTAGAAGGACAGCATTTTAGGAAAACTGGAAACCTTGTGTCACTCAGCGAAAGGAATCTAGAAGACTGCTCTGGATGTAATATGAATTTCAGTTATTCCAGCCAAGTAGACTGTGCTTTTATGTAAGCAGACACACAACACTTTCTCTGGTGCCATCAACAAAGCTATTTAGTTAGAGTGGAAAGTAAAAATAGCATTAGTTACATGAAGTCTCGGGTAAAAGGCTGAGTGCCTGTAGGAACCACATGCAAGTTGAACGACCACGATAAGGGTGACTACTTCCCTTCAGTGACACTATATCTTCTCATGCACACCCCAAGAATTGTCTACCTCGAACACGCGGGGCAGCAGGATGGGAAGTGATAAACTAAAAACATAAATTCATCCCAACCCAAACTATGCCCATCCCCACCCTACCCAGATCTAGCCTGTCAATACTTAATCAGAAAAAGTACTTAAGGAAAATACTAGGTAGTTTAAGTTCTTATCCTTTTCATCGTTATTTTCCATCTTATCTATACATTCATCTTTGCATTCTCTTCCCACCTCGTTCAGTTCTCACGCTGTGTTATATACGTTCTAAAAAGTTGTTTAATTTTATCAATCTAGTCCTCCAAGATTTGCCCAGAAAAATAAATTATTGCTGGAAATTCTGATACGAGAAGTTCTAATCATGTAATTTAATGATATCTATAATTTATTGTAGCGTTTAAGTATCATGACTGATGTCATTTTTCCTAGGTACGTCAAAGAAAACGGTGGTATTGACACAGAGGCCGGCTACCCATACCCGTGCCACAAGAACTGTTGTTACGACAAAGCTTTTGTTGGTGCCACTTGTACCGGTGAGTATCGCGTTTGCCGAAGACTTCCGACGATTACCGACCTGCCGAAGAATTTGTCTTCTCGTCGGCATGTGATTTGGGTTTAAGTTAGTTTTATGTTGGATCTTTTTCTTGTCTGTTTTGTTAGGTTACGTTGACATTAAAACAGGAAGTGAGGCTGCTCTTCAGTCTGCTGTAGCCGAAGTTGGCCCGATCTCTGTTCTAATCGATGCTAGTCACGTGTCTTTCCAGTTTTATAGCAGCGGAGTGTACAACGAACCGTGAGTGTTTCATAATTTCCAAGACATCTCATATCTGTGGGAGGCATTGCAAACATAAGCCAAAACCCAAGCCAAAGTCCGGATACATCTGCAGATACCGGAAAGCTTTGTATTTTGGGTCACTTGGGATTAGTCTTTATTTGGAGTTGTTTTGTTTCCTGTCTTTTATTTCTTTTGTTTTACGTAAGCTTACGTAATCTGTGCTCCGGTACCTGCAGAAAGATCCCAAAGTCCTCTCCGTAAAATGTCTTTCCTTAAATATTCAGTGTATACAATAAAATAACATTTACCCTCGCCGGGCAGTGTTTATAACAGAAAGGCTAGTGGGGCCGAGCAAACAACTGAGACAAAAAAATTAATATTTAAGCAATAGAGCACTTTTTCCGTGTTTATACAGCCTCATCTAAACACGAGGAGGGCTGGGAGAATTCGAGACAGTTATGCAAACCCTCGACTACGTCTCGGGTTTGCATAACTTTCGAGAATTCTCCCAACCCTCCGAGTGTTTAGATGAGGCTATGAGGCTATATAAACACGGAAAAAGTGCTCTATTGCTTTTATAAAAGAATTCTCAAAAAATACGCGCGCATCTAAAACGTCACAACCACGTTTACATACTCTCATCTAAACACACCTATCGACCAATGAGAGCGCGCGTAGTGGCTCAGTTATTTGTACTGTAAATAAGTATTGCGCTGTAATATTACTACTTTTTTCTTTTTATTATGTTTAGTCTTTCCTATGTGATGTCGTGTTTGTAAACTAATAAAAAAAGGAAATGAAAGAAAAGGGATGATTAGGTTCGGAGTGAGTCTTGCCTCCAATCGAGAAGTTCAACAGCATTGTTTCTCGCAAATCAAGATCTTTCAGATGTAAATAGTTATCTCTTTTGTGGGATATGTCAAGCTTGCAAATAGCCAACTGGTTTGCTTTCGGCCAGTTGGGATTCTTAAGAATGTTATGTTCAATTTGAATTATATTGCACTGTAAGTAAGTTCTTTCATTTCTTATTTCAGTGACTGCAATTCTCGGCTTCTGGATCACGCTGTACTTGTCGTTGGCTATGGAACTTATCAAGGCCAGGACTACTGGCTGGTCAAGAACTCCTGGGGGACTAGGTGGGGAATGCAGGGCTACGTCATGATGTCAAGAAACAAGGAAAACCAGTGTGGAATCGCTACATTGGCCAGCTATCCACTTGTTTAATTCACTGATAGACGTACTGAAATATTTTTGCAGTGATGACATATTTTAGACGTCAGCAAAGTTGAATTTTGGAGTCACTTGCAGTCACTTTGCATAGAACAAAATCAATCGTGAAATGAGCTTTAGTTTCTGTTTTGTGATTTGGGTATTACACATTTTCCTAAGAAACTAGATTTACTTACTCAGTGATATGACATGTTGATGGAAATTAAAAGGCAACAAAACCACATATTATTATGACCAGTAAGTGCATTTATGGTATTCTGAATGGTTCACTGAAACGCTTTACCAGCACGCGATTTCGCCATTGAAAACGCATTAATTAGCTGGGGCGGATCCAGGATTCGACGAAGGGGGGTTCGGATCCGGGGGCATGCTCCCCCTGAAAATTTGTAATGTTAGGGCCTCTGAAATGCGATTTCCAGCGTTTTCAGGGGTAATTTGAAGTGGTTTAATTGCCCTTTTTAACCTTTACGTTCAGCTTAGGGGGTTCGAACGAACCACCCGAACCACCCCTAGATCCGCCCCAGAATTAGTGTGTACAGAGCCTGAGACTAGGTTTACACTAGAGCAGATTTTTCCGGATTCGTAAATGTTTCCGGATTCATCAATTTTAGAGTATTCGGATTAGTTGGCGTTTACACTAAAAGGAAATTCGGATTTCTGACCGTTTACAAAGGACGACAACTCCGGGAACATTCACGATAAAATGGTCAACAAGTTGTTTGTTGCCTCTACGACGAGAAACAAAATGTCACCAGAAAAAAGACTAGGGGTACGTTGAAGCAGTCTGAAGCTTTCTTTCCACTCGCTGATCACGCTATTGTTGCTCATCATGTTGTCCCACCACTGAAGCATTTGTCCTGGTCTTATCCAGAATCATCCAGATTTTCGATCGTGACATCGTCATTTCCGATGAAGTGTGGAGAACGTCAACATTGTTTGCGTCGTCTTTTTGGAATATAGCACTACCCATTACAAATTAAAAGACTGCCTGGACCAGTGACAGAACAAGGAGGCTAACAGCAACCGCTATCAGTGGCCATCAATACGACCACGACTTTGGATTACTTGGGATTGCTGCATCCGCCATTTTAGTTATACCGCAAACTCATAATATCGCTGGCGGAAAGATATCTGGATTCGAGAGAAAAGCGTTTACACAGCAAAACTTTCCGCATTCAAAAATTTTCGGATTCAAAGTTCCCACTTTAGATTCCGGATTCAAAATCTCCGGAGACGTGACCAAACCGGGATGTTTTTATTTCGGATTCGTCCTCCTGTGTGTAAATGGCAAAACCAATCCGGTACCAAAAGGTTCCGGATTCATCACGAATCCGGAACAATTTCCTCTAGTGTAAACCTAGTCTGAGACTTAAGAAAAACCCATCCCACGAAAACACAGAAACACAGAACTTTCGCAGGCAAATATATCGTTGACTACAGCCTAGAGAAAATAACAGCGTTTTGAACACTTGAAATTTGCTGCATTTATTAATTTCCTTTTTGATTGATATACCGTTTACGCAGCATTAAATCTTGAAATGTTCTGATGCTTAACCACCCTCTCTCCTCGCCAGAAAGAACTTTTCAGCCACATGAGAATTTTTGTGTGTGTTTATCAAAGTCTTGTGAGTTTGCTTTTTTGAGTATCGAGAAAGAAAATCATAAAAAGGCTTTATGAAACTGAACTGTGAAAAATTCCTGATGAAAGTGACTTTGGGCTCGTTTTCCGTCGCTTCCTGGATCCGTTCTACGTAGGGGAATCTCTTCCCGAACTTGTGCCCGCGGGTCACGCGAAATGAGTTGAAGGGAAAGAAAGGCGGGGGAGACCTGGCGCTAGACGCTTGCAGTAACGGAAGGAAAAAATGGCGCTCGACGGTCAAGTGACCTATTTGTCAACAGAATCCGCGGCAAATTTTCAAAGGCCAAGAACTCCAAGACGAAGTCCAAGGCTGAAAATGTACGAGGAAGAAGAGGAACAAATTGAAAGTGAAAGAGCGCAATCAAATTTGGTAACGAGGGCGCCGATTATTGGTTATGAGGTTGTTGATCAGAGACAGAAGTTCACGGTACAGTGATTGAATCTTCTTGTTGTTAAGCTTATATTGGGCTGCATTCTGTGTTCTTCTGCATTGTGTGTTCTTGTTGTGTTAAAAGTCATTGAAGAAGACTTATGATCTTAAAAAAGCGATAAGGGAAAAATATTGACGCATTTACAGCGTTTCAGAACATGTTGTTTCACAATATAATGTCATTGTGTTTATTTTCTTGTGCGCGTGACTACACGATTTGATCTTATTCTATAGCGGCTGATTCCATTGCTCTCTAGCACGAGTTCAGAATTGCAAATATCTTCTTCTTCATTTTTAAAACTTTGGATTTTTTGGAACTGATACAATAGTGTTCTACTAAGTGGAAAAACGATATCATGCTTGGATAAATCAGAGGTTATGTACCTGTACGGTAGTACGCAATATAAGACGTACATTGAGTATTTTTTTACAATTATGCAAACTCCTTCAAGTATGTAAAAAATTAAAGAAGCTTAAACATAATCTGGATGGACCCAGACCTGTCGCAGTCCAGCTGGGCCAAGTATTTCTATCAAGATTCAAATCTTTATCATTTCAAACATCTAATCGGACGAGGTACTCAAAATTTACGATGAGACTCGATATAACGATGTAATTTTCTACAGTCTGAGAATAACATATTACAAGCTACATGTATAATATGGGTGGGATAACTCAGTTTTATATAGGGAGGTCAGCACCAAGATCCAAACCCTTCCCCTTTTAATTATATACCATTTTGACAGAAAAGGAAATTTTCTTTAACTTTCATATTTGTCAAGTTTGAAGGAAATATTGTATTAAATCAAGTTACATTCTATCTTGTGTCAGCTGTGCTTAATTATGTCTGCAGCGGTAACCGGTTGTTTCGCCTATAAGTCGATTCGCCTACATCAAAGTCGTTTCGCCTACACGACCAAAGTCATTTCGAAACGACCGACATCCTCTGCAGCTAACTTGATCAATCTCCCATCCAATGTAATGCCGGTGGGATTATTGTTGATGGTTGCTTGCTTCCTCTTCCTAAAGCATAAAATCTGATCTTAAAAGCATAAAATGAGTTGGTAGTGAAATGTAAATAATTTTAAAACTTCCTTATTCTTATTTAAACCTTACTTATAATATTAATTTGCTTCGAAATATTATCATAACTCTATCAGGTTTACAAGATAGAAGTTAAAAGTTCCCAGAGAAGTTGGTTTGTTTTCAGACGTTATACTGATTTCACACGCCTTAATGACAGGGTAAGCTATTTGCAGGTTTATATACTGCCATTATTTGTATGTGATTTTGCCACTGTATGCGATAACTAGTGTGCCTGCTCCAGCAATGGAATTGAAACTGAGGAGCACTAAGTTATTGATTTCATCACCATTACAACGTTCGAAAATGACAGATATTTAACAATTATCCTGCGAAATCGCGCGGAATATCGTCTGATACTTAGCCGACGAGGCCGTAGGCCGAGTCGGCTAAAATCAGAGGATATTCCGCGAGATTAAGCAGGATAATTGTTTTATTATTCAACAAATTGATAACAAAACAGCCTAAATCCTTGTAAATCTCTCTGTCGACATTTTCTCACTTCACTTTTTCTTCCCACGTACGAAGCTACGTATACCGCCGGATATTTGTTACCTACGGATGACAGATATCGAGAGCATCATGACCATATTTGGATAGTGTTACAATTTGTTGAATAATAACATTGCATATGCTGACATATAATAATTGCAGTGGTGTCAAGGATATTTATTGATTTTTGCTCATTGGTGTGTAAAATTAATAGTTGAAGGCAGCTTATCCGGACTTCCAAATCAGGCTTCCAGGCAAACGCTGGTTCAAGGACAACTTTGACCCAGGTATTATATATTATTTTATAAGATAATCAAGAATGGATATTAATGTAAATTTTAAAAATCCTTTGTACATCATGAGGGGCAAAATGCTCATCCTTACTTTGGTATTGCCATCACAAACATACTGGTTAGAAGGCGTACAGGCCAACAATCTTACAATCTCAAGAACTCTCTCTTAAAATATTTCAACTGCCGCATATTTTTTGTCATTTTGCAGCATTCATAGAAGAAAGAGCAAGAGGATTGCAATTTTTTATCAACAACATAATGAATCATTCTGAAATATCAAAAAGGTATTATTAATCAAGTATTTATTATTTTTAAGTGAATTCAGATCCGTTATTTAAAAACACTCTGACTCTTAATTATACTAAACAATGAAGTAAAATATATTTATTTAGATTTTATTTTTAACATCCGATGATGTAGAGATAACTGTGTTTTAAATACTGTCCTTGCCCTAGCCTGAGTGCCTTTTGAGTTGTTTTGTCATCAGATGATATTCAAGATGTGAGTTCCACAATATCTGCAATTTGTAACCATTAGAGGCGCAGTGGCCTCATGGTTAGTGCGCTCGTCTTTGGATCGAGTGGTTCAGGTTTGAGCCCTGGCCAGGGACATTGTGTTGTGTTCTTGGGCAAGACACTTTACTCTCAGAATGTTTCTCTCCACCCAAGTGTATAAATGGGTACCGGTGAATTTAATGCTGGGGGTAACCCTGTGATGGACTAGCATCCCATCCAGGGGGGAGTAGAAATACTCCTAGTCGCTTTATGCTGTGAAAATTGGGATAAGCTCTGGCATGATGGGCCACCTGGCTCGTATGCAGACTTTACCTACCCACCTGTAACCATTAGAGTACTGTTCGTTGCAGTGTTGAGGTGCAAGAATTCTTCTGCCTGAACGATCCTCCTGGTCCTTATGATAGCTTGGAAGAAAGCCGGGTAAGTATTGGCATATAACAGAAAACAGAAACAGATAGATATTAAGTACTCGCCTGGCAGGACTCTGGACTAAAACAGATTTTCACCCCTAGGGGGATTCCCATAATGTCGGGGAAAATGTTGGGGTTGCTTGTTGTCTTGTTTAGGAGTATAGAAAAAGGATTCTGGTCTCATTTTGGATGATGATAATGAAACGCCACTATTTTTAGCTGTCAAGGCATCTTTTAGGGTGCTTGCCAACTCTGTCTTCACCATTTAATTCTGACAGGTCGATTGTGTACTGACCAATTGTAATAAAGTTCAGGACACGCGAGCAAAACTCAAATCTACAAAGTATTGTTGATAATAATAATTATAATAATAACAATAACAATAAATGGTTTCTTAAAAATGCATTTCACATCACATGGAAGTATCAATGCTTTTTACAGTCCTTTTACATAAAACCGTTATTAAAAAGCCCTAATCTGAGAATGCCTTCCTAAGAAGAAGAGTTTTTAATCTTGATTTGAAACAGTCTACAGTGGAACACCGTTTAATGACATTTGGCAAGTCATTCCAAAGTCTTGGTGCAATAATTGAGAAAGATCAGTCTCTGTAGGGAGCCATTTTAGTCTTAGGAATAGACAGCATTTGATTACTTCAGCTGCTGCTTCGGTTTAGTTTTGTTACGCCTAAAAAGCTTTTTCCCTTCTACACAATAACATTCCATAACGTTTTGGCGTCATGGTGTTCTGAAATGGAAATTTTCTTCAACAACACAATTACCCCCTACAGCTAGCGAAGTGAAAACAAAGTCCCCAGGATTTTCCAGTTCTTGGCAAAATTTTACAGAAATTCAAATTAGATACTGAAGTACTGTAAGGAGCAAAGTTTTGGGGGCTAGGGAAAATGTTTTTCAGGGTAGTACATTGTACTTAGAAACCCCCAAAACTGTTTTCTTTGCACCCTGCAGTGGACGTTTCATAATATATAATAATTTATTATAAATTGAAGTTAGTCTTGCATTAATTTTTAGACTGCACATTATCACAGAGAAACTGGTTTTCTTGATAGCTTCTCAAATGAATTTATGTACTACATATAATATATATGAAATTTAAAGTAGAAGGCTTGCCTGAAAGCTTCATAGAACAGCAACCTTGTTTTAGAAATTTCGTCTAGTCATTAAGTGTACAAAAAGTGAACAGTACGCCTTGTTTACCTTGCTTCCAGGAACCTTTTGTTGGTAAACATTCTCCTATATTAACACCTCTGTTCCTGGGTAAACATGATTGTATTTATCAGTGTTACTTTAAATTCAATACTCAATATCATGTTATAGTTACTGGTTACTCTGTTGTTGTTCTTAGTGTGTAGCACCTCTGCCTAAGAGTCAAATCTGAAGCCAGTGAGTTCAATGTGGTTCTAACTTTTATGCCAGTGGACAAAACCCTAACCCTTTTAAGAACTGAATATTTCTTTTTCTTTTCAGACTGTAATGTTTAATGTTGTTGTAGTCTAAGCTTTACCACTGACTTCAAGTGATTTTTCATTAGGCTTACTGTCAACACCTAGAAAATCAAACTGAGGACTTGAGACAGAAGGTAGATGAACTTACAGCAGAACTCAAAATGACAAAATCACAACTGATACAGGCCCGAGTACAGCAGGAAGCTCTAGTGAGTGCTTTGAGATCAGAGCGAACTTTAAGAAAGAAAGGATTGACTGAAAATGCCGACAATTCTGCTCAGATTGATGAGCTGATGGAAGAAAGTGAAAAAATGGCAAATGTTGCTGGTCTCAGGGGAAAGGTTTTCAACTTGTCAGCAAGACATCGAGCTAACAGCAAAGGAAAGAATGCTAGTGCCCCTGGAGGTGAAACTGAAGAAGACAAAACCCCGTGGGTTGGAAGTGTTGAGATTACTGAACACTCCAGTGGCGCTGACCGAATGAGATCCTCACGGCTGGTCAGACGGCTTTCTACAGAAAAGAGAAACCCTCGAACGTCTACGCCAGTATCAAATTCAACTCACAACAGTCCAGTGTCCCCAGAGATTTCAGAAATGGATGCCAAGAAAGAATTGGAAGAATCTGAGACAATTGTTGAAAAGTCTGAAAACCCTGACTCTTCAAACGTTTTGTTGGGTAAAGACAAGAATGACACAAGTGAGGAAGGTAGTGATCATCAAAGAGTGTTGACAAATATGCCCAGCAAGGAACCAAGAGCACATTCCAGTAAAAGAGACAGTGGAATAAGTGTTGATGCCTCTCCTACTCCAAGCACATAGACTTATGTTTAGTAGAATATGATTATAAAAATAAGTTTGTAAGGAGATTTACATGTCTAACAACAAACTGACAAGGCTGCTTGAAGGATGTGTATGCCGTCCAACGGAGTCCATAATGCCTATTGATCGAGTGGCGATTAACAAAATGGTGTATAACCTTAAGAATAACATATCTTTGTCCATCAGTGAGTGCAGATAGATATTGAGCTAAAAGCTAATGTAACAGGTTATAAACCAACCTGCTATAATATTTTTTCCTTCGGAAATTGGAAACTGAAATTGAAAAGGAGTTATTTAAAAGCCTTTACTGTCCAGTTGAATTTTTTAAAATTATTTTATTGAAGTAAAAATAGTGCTTGATGTTTCAAACTTCATTTTTCATTTTTCTTAAGAATGAAATCTGAATTGTCCAGATTGAAATCATTTTCAGAATTCAAAATGAAGTTTTAAGTTGATTTGATTTTGATATAACAGACTAGTAAGAACTTGAATTTTGAATGTTTCACTTTCTTGTACTCAATGTGGTAGTAAGTTTTTTTTCCACTAGCAAACTGGTGAAACTACTTTACCTTTGAAGTGTCAATGACCATAAAAAAGTTTGGGAGACATGGATGATTCTAACTCGCAAATATTTGCTAGTGGATGATATGTTTCTCACTCACAGTTATCAAAATCAGTCACATTTTGCGAGTTAGCGAGCATAATTTTGAGCCCTATGTTTTGGCAGTATATTTCACTGACCATTTGATTATATCAGGTAACTTGTCCCACAGACTACAGATTAGGTGGTAATAAATCAGTGTGCATATTTGAGATCTTCAGTTTCAGCTTTTGTTAATTGTCCTACTGTTTGCAGTATTTTGTTATATATTTTTGTACAAAGGACTTACAAAACAAAGTGCAAAATGAATAATTTTTGTTCTGATCAATAATTAGACTTCCAGATGGAAAATCAGTCAATCACTGGTTGTCGATCTCTGTCAGTTGGCCAATTTACTCAATGTAATTGTGATATCTTTTCCAATGTAGTTTATTATCAGCATTTTTAGCAATTATTATATGTCAGTACTTAATTCAGTTTTTGTTTTAATTTGAAAGGAAAGGATCTACTGGCAAAATTTGAAAGTAAACAGTTTTTCACAACTTTGGTTGAGTTAGACTGATTTGACTAATTTTCTCATGTTTTACTGAGAAACTATGATTTTGTACACTCATCCTAAGTGTCAAAAACCCATTTGGCATCCCTGAACCTATTGTTTATTATTGCAACTGTCTACATGTATATGTTTGCTGTTTTTTTTATCTCAAAGTTAGTGGCATGGGTTCTTTTTACTTGAATTTTCTGCATATTAATTTTTATTTGCCTGCCATACTCAGAACTTAATTACTTTACTCATAACCATATGCAGATTTACTCCAGCTGGCTGTTAGCTTTTAACTACTACAAATCTAGTATAGGCTATGAATTGAACACAAAGGCAGTATAAGTTATTGTTGTTAAACTTTTTGGTAATAGTAACATGAAAAAAAATCCTTAAAAGGGCTTGCCTTAAAAATAATGACAAGAACACTAAAATTAATAAATATGGCAAGGTTTGCTGTTAGGTCTAATAGAAAAGATGGATTATAATTGAATTATAAGTTCTATTCTAGAAGTACAGATGCTTTGTAATGATACTAAAATTTTGTAACATTATTGGTATCAATAAATATTTTCATGTTAGTTTGAAACTGGTTCATATTCTAAAATTAGAATATTCAAGTTTTTAAGAGCTTATGTTTTGTTAGGGGAGCAGGGGTGGCACAGTGGTTAGAACACTCCCCCCCCCCCCCACTAATGTGGCCTGAGTTTGAATGCCGGACCCAGCATCATAAGTGGGTCAAGTTTGTTGTAGGTGCTCGTCCTTTCACCAAGGTTTTACTCTGGGTTCTGTTGTTTTCCTTCCTGCACAAGAACCAACACTTTCCAAATATTTCCAGATCGATCTGGAAACATTGGAATGATGGCTACCCCATGGAGGTGCCGCCAATAATAATTATTTCCATTTAATATTAATTTATTTTGCTTCTTTGTCACTTAAAATTACTTAATTTTCAAACCCAAGGAAAATTAAAAAATACACACGTTTTTTTCTAAAACAGAAAATACTACACGAGAAAAAGCATTCATGAGAGGTTACTACAAAATTTAATTTAATGTTTCCCCGAACAAGACTAATTGCTCTCCACTTTTAAAGAATAACGACCCCAGTCTGCCTATAGCCTGAGACTGACGGATTCCGTTCTCTTTGATTTTTCTAATCTCGCTTAACAGAAAGAGAAGGGAATCTCTGTCTCGCATGGTCAGCCTTAAGTCTATGATAGATGCTTGTTGGATTTGAAAAAGAAGAGGTTGGGCAAGGGTTTTGGTTCAATTCATCTGGTTAGGGTAAGAGATGGCCTTCTCCAAGTGCAACACTCCCCTTAGATATTCCCCCGCGGTCGGCTCCAACCCTTCACCCCCCCTTCCCCCCATCATTTGCAACTAGAACTCAGACTCCTTGCAAGTCGTCTGGAAATCTATTTGTGGACGGTCGGACGGTCAGGGAATTTTGATTTAGTTACACTTTCGATACTAAACTAGAATGCCCCGGAAATAGTGGTAGTAGCACGTTGCTAACAAAATGTCGGCTGGCCTAGCACCCGCAACTTCTGAGGGTCGCTCCAGACGGCTTGTTAGTCCGGTAACTTTTAAAAAGGAGCGAGAAATTGCGGAAGTACTAGCGGTAAGCCAGCGCCAGAGCAGTAATGACCACGGGCTGGGAAATAGCTCCGATGTCTTTACAAATTCCACCGCTTCTACGATTTCTATGCCTCGAATTGACTCATGTATACTAGGGAAGGAAACTCTGGAGCAGAGGGAACGATTTACCGTAAGTAAAAATATTAGATATTTCGCCGATATTGCACACAGTTAGTTACTTTAGTATGCCCCTTGAGTGTAAATTTGCGGTAGCTGCTTACTAAAGCTTTCCGTCTCTCTACTCAGCTGTTCAAGATTGAAGTAAACAATGGCTCGAAAACGTGGATCATTTACAGACGATACGGGGATTTTGTGCTTCTGAATAAAAAGGTGATAAGTGGTTTCTGTTTAATAAATGTGTGAAAAACATAAGTTTTAAATGGAGTTGTTCAAAGTCTCGTGTGTAGCTAGAGGACGTTTTGCATGGTGACGCAATTATGGTGCAAATTTAAGCTTATGTAGTAATATAAAAATTTTGTTTATTTGCAGCTACGTAAGCTTTATCCCCAGTTTCGATTGCATTTGCCAGGGAAACGCTTTTTCAAAGACAACTTTAACAAAGGTAAGTCGAAGTTAGTAACAGTGCAATCAGGTACCTGTGAAATTAGGTGACTGACTTGTAAGGAACTTAATTATGCTCAGTAGTATTACAATAAAGTGTATAGGGTTTGTTTCAGATGCAGGTTATTATTGTTTGTTTTTTTTTTTTGCACTTTTTTATGCATAATCGGACAGGTTATGACAGACCTCTAAATCTATCCAATCTCAGTTTAAGAGTTAAAGAGTTCGTGTACCTCGTGACTTTCTCATGCTTTTGATTTATCAAATCGACTGTACTAAATGAAAAGGCCATTCTAATAAAATGTGCATTTTCCACAATCATTCTGACACAATTTTGTGGAAAAGTGAAATGACTGAGCTTGAAGTATTTATCTGCTATACCTAGTTTTTCAAGGAATTGCACTGCATGATTTGCAATCCTTTAAAATAATAACTTACAGTACTTGAGTGGAACAAATCCTAAAGGGAAGTTATGGGCTTTAAAAACTGTTAGCCAAATAAAATAAAGGTGAAACGTTTAACTTCAAGCACTAACCTTCATATTGGGGAGATTTGATGACCCAATTTGTGAGAGACTGGGAGATTCAGTTTGTAACCAGGAAACTCCTGGGTAATCTGGGAGAGCTGGCATGGATGACTCTGTTACACATGGCAATTATTAACCGCGCGGCCATGGGCCGAGCGCGGTTCATGTTTTACCCGTTGTTTATTTTTTTTTATTTTTTTTTTTTTTTTGTCGGTCACCAGACGCAGACCTCCACTCGGCGAACTTTGAATCACGCAATCTGTAATGTTTATTCCCGAAAGTTGTTGAAACATAAATACACGGAAAATGTCACGGATATTGGAGCATTAATACACGGAAAATGTTACGGATATTGTTTTCTTTACTGATATGTAAAATGTATTTTCTTTTCGTTTTATCGAAGCGTTGGATTCGAAGATATACTAAAAAATGTATTACGCCAGCTATGGAATGCAGCTTTCACTTTGGCTACGTGAGTACGATCGTGCTTACTTTTTTGCAAGTTTATTTCGCCAGAAGTGACAGTCATTAATTTATTTGCAATTTTGCGAGTATTTCGTGTGGGTTTAGGAATGGCCGTTTCATCGAAGCGAGTAAAGAGATTATTCGAAGGAAAATTAAATTTGCTGAGGTAAACAAGATAGAACTTGCAGCGTTTATGTTCTAAAATTAGCCGTGGATAGCGGAAACCTCGGATTGTCTGACTTCGCTTGTCCTTTACTTATACTTATAGCACAAACAAATTAAAATTTGACTTTTAAGGAAGAAAGCTGTTTATTAATAGCGTAGCTGTTTGTAAGAAGCGCTCTGTATGATTGACCTGAACGTAACACCAGGACACAAGTCGCATTTAGGCTTACATACGATTAGAAAGGAAAGATTTCAAGGGTCATTCTCCTCGATTCGATTTTAAGGGAAAGTGTTCATCATTTGCCCTTCGCAATCCTATCTGACACTTGTGATAACTTATTAGTGTACTTTGATTTCGAGATCGATGTACTTAATATGATATTTCATCGGAAAGCAAACACTGTTTTGGTAAATTTTCTTTTACGTATTGGAAAAGCAGACGCTCTGTTTCGGTGAATGTTTTCTGTATATCTGTTAATAAGCAAACCAAAAAAAAATAAACAAAAGTTTAGTCACCTGTGGGATTCGAACTCACGACCTTTCGATTGGGAGGCAATCGCCTACTCCACTGCGCCACAGCCGCATGAGTTATGACACTGAGGAACTTATTATAACGGCTGGGTTGTAAAAGAATGTGCACTGCTTTGCGACTGTGGTGCTAAGAAAACAGTTCAATTTTAAAAGCGCGGTTACAAGATCTGAAAGATCTTCTTGTTATTATACATTTTACATAAAATGGTTAGGTGTTCTGCAAGAAATCCTTAATAAAAAAATATATTCTTCTAGTTGTTACTGCGCCTTTCAATAACATGCGGACTCAAAAATTCAAATCTTAACCGACATTATGCGTTTTTCGCTACTGTCAATCAAATGTTCATCGGCTCCTCCCAGCTTCCGACTATGTTGTCTGAACTGTGCTCAACGATTTGATTTGATTACCACGTGCTCGGCAATAGTTGGAAGCTGGGAGGAGCCTCGGAACATTTGATTGACAGTAGCGAAAAATGCATTTGTCGGTTAAGCTTTGAATTTTAGAGTCTGCTTGTTATTGAAAGGCACAGTAAATTTAATATATAAAAATAAAATGCCGTGGATATTCACTGAATTCCCCTTGAGTGAAAATGCCTTGTAACTGTACAGGCAGACTTCATGTATATTTGAAAATAATTTCATGTTCTGATTTTGATTTCATAAAGCTCTCTGTTGTCTATTGTAGACTTCATTGATAAACGTCAGAGAGGTCTTGAAATATTTACAAACAATTTGTTTTGCCATCGTAACCTCGTCCTCAGGTATGTTGATTTCTTAGTGCTCTCAAGAAAATTCTTTGTCTTGTCAGTAAATTCACTAACCCAAGTGTACTTTTATCATGACTTAAAATGTAACTGTTAATTAACAAATGGTAAACGCCATAGCGTGTACTTTTGAGTTATGGATGCACAAGGGAGGTTGCTATAAGCACAAAAGAAGTATAAGTTGCAGAAGGTGATAGCTGACCCTAGCTTCATGAGTGCTTAGCAGACCTCCAAAGTGCATCAATAACTCAATAGTGTACAGCTGTGGCATTTACCATTTGTTTTATAACATAACATTGACACGAGCAAAAGAAGTCCTTTTATTGAGCTACATTGCATCAGCACACACATCAGCAGTGTACACCCATGAGCAAATAGTAGACAATGAATTAACCAATCAGAGTGTGTGCTTTGCTATAGTTATGTTATAAATATGTTTTATTTATATCAGTGAACCAGTTCAGCGGTTCTACAGATTGAACAATCCCCCTCAACCTGGTGAAAGCTTAGAAGCCTGCCAGGTGTGTAAATTTCAATTTCTGCCACTTACAAGTTTCTAGGAAACTTATGGGAAAACTAAAACCCACGATCTAGAACTCTAAAGGGAAACAAGAACAAGAGATAGCCGATAGTAATGAGCGAAAAAGCCTATCTAGGAGAAAAATTAATGATTTGAGGTTGAGATAATGGAGAGTTCAAGTTAGCTGTGGGGGGGGGGGGGGGGGGGCTGGGTCCAGGAGTTTTCAATGAGGGGTGGCTGGTACCTTGGGATTGCAGAATCGCGCAGTCCACCTCCCCTAACCCACCCCCCTCCCCCTGTGCTGAGCTCAATACTTAGCAAGGTGCAAGTGTTCTTCTATTGATAGGTAGTTAAGATCTCTGTCAAAAAAGTTAGCTCAGGGAATTTCCAGTGACTCTAATAGTAATAAAATAAATTCTCTTTGAAAAATACTCCAAGACCCTTGATTGAAAATCAGGGATTAAGAACATCTTGAGTCCCTAACAGAGCCGGGTTCAATTGCAAGTACATTTAGTATTATCACATGCACTTTTTCTTGTAAGACTCAAAGACCCAATGAGCGTTATTATTTCCAACAATGGACCATTCTACATTGTGCACTGTAAAATGTGAATTTTTTCCCTCAATACATGCGCTCACAGTTGTTATAAATACTTCTGCAGAATTATTGTCAGTCCCTTGAACGGTCCCTGGCAGATTTGCGCCAGCAGTTGCGTGACCAGACTGCTGAATTCAACGCTGTCAAGATAGAATTGGCACGATTCAAGTATTATAGAGATGAGAATCAGCACCTGGCCAACCATCTCCAGAAACAACAGACTGATGTTGAAGAAGTCACTAAGGTCGACCCTCTCTCTTTATAAATCCCCATACCAGTCAGTACCTTCAGTTTGGAAGTTCTGAGTGATGCATGCCAATAAGTCTAATGTAAACATAGTAGAAATAAGTGTATATATATATATCAGATACAATGCTGGAAGTTCACATTTCACACAGGCTTGGAAACAAATTGCTAAGGTGCTGTTAATGTACCTCAATTCAAACAATGTTTAACCTATTGACACCTGTGCTGGCCATAACCGCCCATGATGAATGATATTCTCAAGTCCTGGTGGAGGAAAAGATCTTTCCAATGATACCAAGATCAGAGTAAGTTCAGCAGTACCCATTTATATACCTGGGTGGAGAGTGGCACTGTGATAGTTACGAGTCTTGCCCATGAACACAACACAATGTCCCTGGCCAGGGTTCGAACCCAGACCACTAGTTCTGGAGATGAGTGCACTAACCATGAAGCTCACTGCACTTCCTTCAATATATTTCACTGTAATTCAGAAATGCAAATTTAACTCA
The DNA here is from genome assembly GCA_964020085.1 of Micromussa lordhowensis. Taxonomy (NCBI): domain Eukaryota; kingdom Metazoa; phylum Cnidaria; class Anthozoa; order Scleractinia; family Lobophylliidae; genus Micromussa; species Micromussa lordhowensis. The sequence goes on along the minus strand of OZ026606.1, from coordinate 1,640,559 downwards.
ATGCTCTGAAATGTTCTTTTCACTCCTTAGAGTCTGAGAGATCAACTTACAGCTGCGTTGGAGAATGAGAAGCAAGCTAAAGAGGAGTTAGAAAAGTTGAAAGAAGAAATAAAAGCTGAAAGAGCATCTGTTCAGGCTGCAAGAGTAATAGAGAAACAAAAGAGGGAACTGGGAATCAACAGGCAAGTGGACATGTTTAATCAGTCCAAGGAAGCGGTGAACCAAAGAGTTGATTCTCTTATCACGACCATGGGACAGTATTCCAAAGTCGAAGTGTTGATTGATGGTGTAAAACATGGTATGTCGACAAATGAATTTTTTGCTGTGCACTGTTTCCGCAGCTGAATTATATAGGCCACCAGTAGTCAGCAGGTGAACCAATGGCTGACCGTTTGACCAATGTGAACTTGTGGCAGTTGTTCTTATTATGAGTGCTGCTCAAGGTTAGAAGTTGCCAATAAATAAAAATTGAAAATTGAGTTTCCTTTAAACTTATATTAGGATGTTCTCGTCCATTGCTACTGTGCATCCTTATTATGCATGTAATTCATGTCGCAATGTCAAGCCACATCATACATCAAGCATGTGCTAAGGTGGAAATACAAGCCGTATGGTCAGAGGAAAAATGACCTGGCTGTTGTTGGTCACTTTGGGTCCAGTGTTGTGGTCAAAAGCCACCACAAACAAGCCAAGTGGTCATCAGGAGAGCTCCGATTGTTTTGTCGCGGATAGAACATTGGCTTATGTATGGCAAACTGCTGTGGTTAATATGACATTTAAAGTAATTGAGCAAAGCCGAGAGGAAACAATAGATAGAGGTGTAACTGTAATGCTATTTTCTTTACCTGTTTCTTTTCTAACAGAGATGAACAGAGATGGATGCGTATCAAACAAAGCAGATCAGCTTAGAAAGGTAAAATAAGTTATTTTTTACCACTCTTCGCTAATGTGATATATATAACAATCATATCAGTATTTTGTGTGTATGTTCAGCTTGACATTATAATGAAATTGTGTTATAACAAACTGAAGAAGTTTGATTATTTCTTTCAGGCTCTTGATGAAACTAGAAGTCAACTTGAAAAAATCCACAGAAATGCACTGGAGGTAAGGCACTTTTTTTTAGTGAATAGACAAAGTTTACAATTTTGGTGAAAATGACACCTTTAAGATACTTAACAATATACAAGCATCCTGACCTCCCTACACAGAAACACTTTAAGATCCTTTAACATCTTTTAAGAAAGTGTATGATAAAAAGCTGTTCTTCTGCAAATCAAAATTACAAAATAATAACACAAGTATTACACCTTGAGGTAATGGTGGCACAAGCAAAGAGAATATACATCTTGATCAACAAAGTAAACATGCAAATGATTTTCCTTTCTTTTTCTTGCAGTATTTTCTAAGAGAATTAGAAACCATTTTCTCTTAGTTTCTATAGAGTTACAGAAACAAAAGGAGAGAGAACTTGAAAAAAAACTGTGAAAACACTCTTCCACAGCTTGTGTTACCATTCTTGTTCTATTTAACAGTAAATTAGTCTACTCATCAGTGTGTCACTGATGTTCTTACCACATTTTGACATCCTCTGTGATCTATTACTGTACAGATGCATGGCAACATGGAATCTATTTGTTTTATATAATAACGAAACAAATTACTACAGATAAAACCTTTCAGTTTCATTTCAAAATCTTTCAGCGAAAGCCGGCCTTTGCCCACTTTGGCGAACACAAAAAAACTATTTGACGCAATCTGTTGCCTATACAAAATGAAGCAATCTCATTGGTTGCTATGTGTAGCAAAGAATTGTGATTGGTCCAGGAAAATCACGCCACTGTCAAACTTGACTCAAGCGTCGCTTCTTGTGGAATGAAAGTGTGAAATAGTGTGGGAGACACCTTTTAGTAGCCTGCGTAGCTTGACGGTTACCAATTCGAGCATGTTAAAACGAGCGGCAACCGCCTGCCCGGATGACCTACATTTTTTATTGCCGCCCCCAATTACATATTTTGTCAACCTGATGACAGGTTTTGTGGATTGTATTATCCCAGCCAATCACAGCGCAGGTTGTAATATAAAGCTTCCAATTTGCCGCGAAGTGGATTCGCAGGGAAAAGCCACAGTACTATCCAATGCGTTGTTTGCTCAATGGCGCCGAAGAGCAATACGCCGAAAAAGCGTGTCAAAGGCGGAATCCATAGAAATGGAAAAGATAATTGTCGACTTTGTTGTTGTCTGCTTAAAATCAAATTCAGAGAATTTAAAAAGACCTCTTACATTTCATCGCAGAATCTTTTCCAAGGTTTCTAAACGTGATGGATTTCAAGATGGCACTTTGTCCGAAATCTGCTCGAAAATCTACACTTTATCTGATCGTGTGTGCCATGTCTGTGCTCGGAAAATTAGAAACGCTTTTGAACTTAACAATTTCATCTACTCGAGCCTGCAGAAAGAGAAGGCCGGTGATCAAGGTTTCTGGCGATTTAAGCAGATGCAAGCGTCTTTTGCCAACTACCGCTTTGTCGCCAGATCGAAGTCCTCAAACAAGAAAAGGACATAAGGCATCCAGAGAAAACTCAGCATCAAAGAAATCACAGAAATTTGGTGAGTTACCTCCACCAAGCTCGACTACGAATAACATCACTTCGAACACGCTAGAGGAAATTCAGGAAATCACACCTAGCGAAATAGCTTTCTGTGTAAAATGAGCTTTCTGTGTAAAATTTGTACATTTGCCGTTCCCTGTTCGGTCTTTCGACCTTTTTGTTGCTTCACTCATGTTTATGAAGGGCACTTCATGTCATGTTATAAAGAGGAATTTTTAGTAGAGCTGAGCCATTAGACTGTGCTATAGCAAACTTAGAGGTCATTAGTCTACATAGTTTCCGCTGTTATCGGCATGTCGCTTTGCAGAGTTTGACACCTCTGTAATTTGCCATGTGTTTATGCATTGTTTAGGTGTATTTCTAATGCAAGATATGTCTCCAAGTTTGCTTTCAAAGGAACAAAATATGAAATTTACTGTGAACATGTTGCTTGCTTACATCATATATTGTGACGCCAGGCCCGGCCATTTGATTAAAACTGCTTGCAAGTACAGTATGTAGATTCTTATCACGGATATCATATTTGTTCTCTTATGTTTTTCTTCGGAGAAGCCGTAGCTTTACTTCGAGAAAGCTATACGTTTGTCTAGAGATGTTCATGGGTAATTACCATTTAGCCACAAAATCCGGAAATTTCGGTTGTAAGTCAAATGGAACAGTAATTTTCCGTAAAATCCGTTCGGAAATTGTAGACTACCTCCAGAGGTAGTCCTCTTTTCCCGTTTGGAACGGAATGGCAGAAATTTCCTTACCATTTGCCAAATTTTCCAGTTTCCAGTCTTTCATCAGCCGAAAACAATTACGAGAAATCAAATTGCAAATGGTAAGCGCCATCCCGTTTGGTTGGTTTGCTGGTTTTGGAAAAACCCTTACCATTATTCAATGGTCATCCCAACCGGTTTACTCTGACAAATGGTAAGCGCCCCATATGTCGCTTGCATATATCTGATCGAGCAGAGCAGTAAAAAAATTGCGATGGATTATTTCGCACCAAATTGACTTTGTCAGACGACAATTCCATTGCTATCAAGTTCAGCGACAACATTTCCGAAAATTATCTGGTCATCGATGATGCTTTTCAAAGGCGAAATAACAATGATGCAGGTTCTCGTACACGTAGTTGACAATTCTTGTCTGGCAAGCGCGAACACGGTAAAAATCATGCTTTTGCCAAAGCCTGTTGGCAAAACGGTCATCACATCTCTCCCATGAAGTGACTCGCTTACAGCTGTTTCTTGTTCAGGTTTGAGAACAATTTCGCGATCTTCACGAAGAATATTTAGACGCGATAACGCTTTCGAGAGAGCTTTCTCTGCGATTTCTTGTTAATACGTGCCAAATATCGGTGTTGTTTGTTTGAGCGGTCCCTTGGGAGATTACCGAAAATTTTGATTGATGTATTAGCCTTCTGATCCAATGTGAATGGCCTTGCAGGCGGTTTCTCAGTTGTCTCTCCCCCAGGCTCCTCGTGGCTTCACCACTCGTTTTAGCCCACTCGCATTGCTTAAACCGCCAAGCTATGCAGGCTACCTTTTAGCTGCGATACAATTGGCTGTGAGCTGTACTTTGCTCGCTGCTATGCCCTGAAATGGACTGGAACATTCGCATCGAAAAGCAAGGTTATGTGTTTATTTTGATGTTTGATGTTGTCGCAATTCCCGGCATCAATCAGTGTGTCAACAATATTATTATTTTGAGACTGAGAAAAGTTGAATTTATTAAATGAATTAATCTTATAAACGTTTTGTTTATTGGGTTTGTTAAATTCCAGATAAAGCAAAGGTTTTCGGCTTCCCAAGACCAATTTTGTGTTTGGCTTAGTCTTGCTTGACTGTGGACTGCTCAAGTATTTTTTCTGAGCCGTTTTCTAAAAGAGAAACGGCTTTATCTTCTTCCTGCTAGACTATGCTTCTCATACCTGTTCAATGCCTCAATGCCTTTTTGCTCAATCATGTAAAATATTATCTAAATTCTCAAAACTTTCTGCCTTTTTAAAACACTTAGGGAAGAGCTTTGTAATGATGACATCAATAGTGCATTTGTCCTCTAATAGATCATAGGCGAGAATCAATCAAAATGCAAGAATAACTTGGGCTATTATATAAGAGCAAATAGTCAATGAGACGTGGCCGAGTGTACTATCGCTTATAGAAAACGAAGGAAAATAGTCTAATTTTTGTTTAGAACTAGGCACTCTAAAGAACTACAACACAAAAGCTATAATTTTGTCTATTTTAAGCCTAAAATTAGGTGAAAATGTTAGTTAGGTTATAAGCAACACTCTTGAAATCCCTTCTAGAGTACAAACCATGCACCCTTCACAGATTGCTGGCGTCAATTTTAAGATTATTATATGTATACAAATTGTCCAGTTACTTCAATTCAGGGCGCAAACTTAGGAAAACAAATTTTTGGGCTTGCCAGTAGGGCAGGCTTTAACTATGTTGTACTAGCCCAAAAATCATTCTCACTATCTCATAAAAGAACGTTCGTCTCTTACATGCACAGTTCCTCTAAGTTGAATTTCATCAAACACAGTCAACTAAACAGTCTCTAGAGTCACATTTCTTCCTAATTGCCTGTCCACAGATGTATAAGCAAGAAGTTGAAGATCTCAAGGCTGAGTTTTCTAGAGCAGACTTCATAGCCAAGGTAAAATTTCTGGTAGTTGTAAATGTTCATCATCTTGGACTGGATATTTGTTTTAATGAATACAACTACCACAACTCCTTGCAGGCACATCTCAGAGGGAATTGGCCATTATTAATTTTTTTAATTTTATCATGGTTTTGGATTGGAATTCTAGTTTGTTGGGATGGCAAAAACTGCTTTGTAGTTGTGTGGTTGAAGCTGGTAATGGAAAAGGCACTTTTTAGAAAATTTCAATGTAGTTAACTATTTTGACTGACTGGATGTCAGCTCATCATCGAAACTGCACTATAATATGGAAAGCCATTACTGCCTTATATGATCACTAATCATAACGCTTTGAAGTTTTGTCATTATTTAATGTAGTTTTGTAATGATGTGGTTTCGATACATCGTTATGTGGTGCGGTTTCGGAATTATGCTTTGTGGTTTTGTCATCACATGATGATGTTTGGTGATTATGTTATGTGATTCCTTCTTTATGTTATGTGGTTTTATCATTATGTGGTATGGTTTTATCATTTTGTGTTGAAGTGACTTCATTATGTGCTGTGGTCTTGTCATTATGTGTTGAGGTTTTCTCATTATGTGTTGCGGTTCCTTCTTTATGTGGTTTTTTCATTATGTGCTGAGTTTTTATCATTATGTGTTGAGGTTTTGCCATTATGTGTTGCGGTTCTTTTGTTATGTAGTTTCGCAATCATGTGCTGAGTTTTCACCATTATGTGTTGAGGTTTTATCATTATGTGTTACGGTTCCTTCGTTATGTGGTTTCGCCATTATGTGTTGAGGTTTCACCATCATGTGATGCGGTTCTATTTTTGGCAATTCGAGTCTACTTCCGGTGTCGACCATTATTACCCAGGACCCTCTCATCTTTAAAAACCCGTTTAACCAGTTTTTTTTCCGTGCGGACCCAGTGCCTGCGCTTCCAAAGTAACAAGATGGCGGGAGAATTGAACGCTTATTTGTCAAGAGTGCTTGAAAAGCTGCATCTTGGACATCTTCTTGAAAACTTTCAACGGGAAAAAGTAACGGTGGATCAAATATGTAAGTTGTCTATTAAAGAACTGGAATGCTTAGGCATAAATGATCGAAGCTCAACGATGAATTTAAGGTTAGAGTCTCTAACGTTTGGAAACAATCCACCGCTAAAGAATCTTGGAACGCAAGGTTGCGGTGCACCTGAGTATATTATCTCAAAGTCAGTTTTAGAGGGTTATCTGGAGGATGGCTTCAAAATTAAGGACATTGCAACATTACTCTCTGTTTCTGAACGTACAGTTTACCGCCGGATGGGTCGTTACGGCCTCAGTCAGTTGCAGTTCACAGAAATATCAGACGGAGATCTAGATAATGTCGTGAAGGAAATTACCAGGGAATTTCCCTCTTGTGGAGAGGGAATGCTGAAGCAAATACTTGAAGATCGGGGAATAAAGATGCAAAGGATGAGACTCCGTGACAGCATTCATAGAGTTGATCATGAAGGTGTTGAAAATAGAAGAAGAGGTCGTCTCCGCCGCCGGACTTATAATGTTCAAGGTCCCAATCACCTATGGCATATTGACACTAACCATAAACTTGTGCGTTGGCATCTAGTAGTTATAGGGGGCATTGATGGCTTTAGCCGCCTGCCCGTCATGCTATCATGCACAGACAACAACAAGGCTGATACAATTTTAAAATGTTTTTTGTCTGCTGTAGATGAATTTGGGTTACCCAGCAGAATCAGAACTGACAAGGGCATGGAAAACGTCGATATTGCAGACTACATGATTTTCAAAAGAGGGGTAGATCGAGGAAGTGCCATAGTTGGAAAAAGTACACACAATCAAAGAATCGAACGATTGTGGCGAGACGTTTTTGAGGGTGTTTTAGGATTATATTATAGACTGTTTTACTTCATGGAAGATGAAGGATTTCTTGATCCTTTGAATGAGATTCATCTTGCCGCTCTTCATTTTGTTTATTTACCAGTAATAAATGAGAAGTTGAAAGTCTGGAGCAGTGCTTGGTCACGCCACAGGATGCGCACAACAAGATCTTCACCGATTCGTTTGTGGGTCTCTGGGCAACTACAAAATCCGTTAGGTATTGAATTAGTGGGATCAGCCACAGAATATTATGGAGTAGAAGGAATTATAGACAACAGCAGCGAGGGGGAGGATGACAGCAGGCCCATTCTAGAGTCTCTTTCAATTTTCCTCACTGATCAATGTAAATCACAACTGGCTAGTCAAGTTCCTTCCCCTTGGTCGTCAGAAAATTATGGAGTGGAACATTACCTGAAAGCAGTTGAAATAATCTTGCAGAATGTACTGAACATTTGAGATCTGAGACCAGAACAAGAACGGAACTTTATTTTAATATCAGTTCATGTAGGGTAATTAATACATTTTAAAACACAGTGATAACATTTATAGGTACCAGTAGCTCTTTTCGGTTATGATTAAACAACCTGCAATTTACAGGGCCTTAAATCATTCTGCATTGACATACAAATATTAACACCTACTCCAAACAAGAATCCGTGGTAGAGAATAATATCAACAAGATTTATGCAATCTAAAACAATGTGCCACTGTGAGACTTTTGACCATAAATGGGGGCAGTCAGTGTGATAGGGTTATAACGTCTGTCTGTTTTGAAAGTTTAATAGGCAAAGAGTTTAAGTGAAAGGTTTTGTTGAAAACTAGACAGGAAAAAAGACAAGACGGCCTATACGAATTGAGGAAAGTACATAAGGATTACTTAACAGACACCTAAAGATTCCAAGTAATGGATGTGAAATCGGTAGCTCTTATGAATCCCCCTTATCTCCTAACTGCCCTTACATTATTACAACAACTATCATTCAGTAACAGAAACATTTCATTGGCAACCACATCCATAATTTGATTAGACATAGTCCTGTCAGTGGGCTAATTTAATATCATTATTTTTTCCACAAAAACAGTTCACCAACAAATGAGATTAGGCTTTGCTTGTTTTTGGCCACATGTAACTGCCTAGTATTATTATTACTACGACAAAGAGAAATACAGTTACTCCAAAACAAGTCTAATTTTTAAAGGAATATCTTGTATGCCTGCCATAGTAGGTTGGTTGTGAACAGGGTTCCCCCCCCCCCCCAATAGGCTGTTACATGTGTAAGGATCTCTTACAAGTAGACCAAACCACTGCAAATAACTTACATTTTACCAAAATGTGTATTGTTAAATGCATAGTCATACAGCTGAAACAGGGACTCGGTTTCTACAAGAGGTACATTTGGGGTTCCATGTGACAAATACATTACATTACTACATGCATGTGCTGTTGGGATGAAGGAATTTTTTACTTCAGTGAAGACCATTGATGGATGGAGTTCAAATCCCAAAGCTGGTTCTTCATCAGCTCCTGTCACAAACTGTAATACATGGCCTAGGTTTAGACCACCTCTTCTGCCACCTATTTTTTTAGGATTGAATAGGACACAGATACATTTACAACCAAGTTTATTACCATAAATACTGTTCCCTAGTGCTAAATAAGCATTTTAAGCTATATGTATGAGTTGTACACCAAGGTTTTGCTAAGTTCTCATAATCTAACACAAAGTTCATTTTTACACTCACATGATTTAAACAAATAAAAATGAAATTATGTTTCTTAGGCATCTTAATTTATTCAATTAAGCCATGACTCAAAGCCTAATCTGCACAAAATCTGGACCTATCAAGTCTGAGGGGCTCTTAGT
>OZ026606.1:1624059-1626559 GCA_964020085.1 Micromussa lordhowensis | reverse complement strand
CCCAAGGACTTTTGTCCACAACTGTAGTTAACAAGATGTGTATTGTATCTCTTGCTTTGGAAAAGAAAAACATTTCTTTTAAGTCAAGCGAACATAAAGTGAGCTGTACAGTAAAATAATAAATCTGAAATTTGCCAACCACAGTGCAAGTGTTTCATTTACGGTGTATGCAAGAAGTAATTAAAAATAAAAATTGTCCAAGATTCTGCCATTGAACTTGTGTGGTTGGAAGTTACATGTACCATGGTTAAACTAATTTTTAATGACACATCTGGCTGTTTTTTCAGCACCTTTTTGAACGAGTGAGAAATCATGGCATCTCTATAGAACACTGGCCCAGTTGGTTATCACGTGAACTATCAACTGCATCAGCTTCACCTGATCCTGACGATGACGACTGACTCTGTATCTTCAGTATCAAAATTATTATAATATTGTTTGTTGTCTAATCACTCTGCAGTGAAACAAAAGCGAAATAATTTCTAACTTAGTATAAGTAAGGAAACTCCAGTCATAGGAGGGGGCATCTCGTTTATTAGTCAGACATAGGATAGTTATCAACGCAAAAAACGAAGTAACCAAAAACACGGAAATTAACTAAAACAAAATTTCCAAAACGAAATGATCAAAAGCGGAGATGTCGTTGAAGTGACAACTCCTAACAGACAAACCCTTAAGTATTAACTTCTTAGCATAATTATGTAACCTGCATGCCAATGAATCTACATACCAGCACAAAACTATCTTACAATAACAACGTGAAAAATTGTATTTTGTAACTGGTATGTTGATCATACCAAAGCCCTTCGGTTGTTTGCCATCTGTCTCGTCTCTACTTTGCTAATTTGTATTGCAAATAGGTTTGGTTGCTTTGGTTTCTTTGTGTGCATCATCATTTTTATTTTTTTGTATTTGGTATCTTTGTCATGGAGTTATAGGAAAGTTACATATTTGTTGTGTTCTTTCATGCTGTTCTTGTAATAGTTATGTTAGCTGGACTAGCAGCAAGGAGATGGTATTGTTATACATTGTGAAAAGTTGATACCCACCTCGGACTTTTTGAACTGACAACATTCTGCTTTTAAGAACCTAATTTTTAATTAAGCAGAAGTTCATATAATATAAGACCATAAATTATTTAACAATAAGATCAATCCACGGGTGAAATTCCTAATCCGATTATTTATGAAAATAAATGAGAAATGAATGGGGGTCTATTTAGTTCATCCATAACAGTGGCCTTGGGGTAAATCTTGATAACTCCCCTACAGTTTGCAATAAGATGTACTAAAAAGTGTATATTTGTAAATATTTATCAATCTTGTAAAGATGGTTTTGATTTATTCCAATTTTTGAAATGAGTATTTCAATGTTCATAGATTTTTAGACTTTTTATAATAAGTACAGTATCATACTTTATTATTTGACTTGTGTTTATAGTCAATATAACACATGCACTGATTGGCTAATACAGGGCATTATTCTCCTGTAAGTAATGCCCATGCCTGGGCCTGCAAAAGCCAAGCAAAAAGTCATAAAATAAACAACTTATTAACCTTAAACATTTGGTCTTGACGGCAAAATATCAAACCTCAGCCTTGCCATATTGATGTCACTATCGCTCGGTCAATATGGCAAAGTCTCTGTCTGAGATTTTTCCTGTAAAGACCTCACTCTCGGTTAATAAGTAGTTATTATTGGACCTGCATGACCCCTTGAAAATATAAGTGGGCAGTTATGGTGTTGCATATTTAGATTAGCCAAATTATGTGCCTGTAAGGGACATTGTGATAAACTCACTTACTGAGTGAAGTCAAGAAAGGGCTTAAACAGTAAGAGATGTCCATCTCTGCAATGAAAGACTTATTTACTGCTTGGTTGTGCTGGTGTGCACTTTGTAAAGCATTATGCGGGGGTCTTTGCAGAGACCACACTTGTTCTCTCAACTATTTTAGGACCTTGCACAAAGTTTATTCCCTCTGATTCAGTTAAAATATACATACTTGACTTTGTTTTTAGCAATGGTTTTCATAACCCTGGTTATTTTTCGACAATAATATGCAGCCTTAAAAAGGCATATTAAAATACAAGCTTATGGAAGGCATAATCAATATATTTTTTAACGTAAGACTTGTTTGTTTTCCAACTTCGGAAATATGCTTTGCTAGAAATATGCTAGTTGTAGAGCATGCTTAGTTTGTCGCACTGTAGAAAACTGTAAGTTCTTTACAGTTGAAAGATATGGCGTATGAAAGTAGCAGTTTTCCACTATTTTGCATGTAGTAACTAAAACAGTTAAAATAAGTAAGAATCAGCTTCTTTCTAGGGTCTAACTGTTTCAACGTTCTCTGAGGATGACTGGAACTTGTGCAGGGGGGGGGGGGTGGTGAGGGTTGTTTTTGTTAGACTTAGAAGTCTTCTCCGTCAATCTTCACCAAATAAAGCTAGTGTTTCCATAGAAAAAGAAGTTACGTGGACTGAACTCTTGTTTAATAGACTT